>JAOTQR010095241.1:0-132082 GCA_025774065.1 Solanum ossicruentum | reverse complement strand
TTAGCTTCTTATGACGACAAAGATTACTTACATCAGCCTACTCCACATCAACAACTCAAATATACTATTTGGATTCTTATAACAGTCATAACTTAGAGCTTCACCCATCTGTACACAATGATGATTACATATCCTAAACCTCTTAAGCCTCCTCTTTCTTAGTGTGTCTATCTTAATTTACTATCTCCATCCAGGGGGTACTTCTGCTCTACTCTTAGCACCATGCTCCTTGCCAGCCAATTTCTTAATCATTGAGCATGCACTACAACAAGACTCTTAGTTCAAATCTCCAACAAGGACTATCACTATCATCATGTTATCTTCTGTTTAACACTACTCATCAAAAATTCAAGCTTAGGGTCTAGCACTAACACGTGCATCCATCACATGCCTCTCTAATACTGACTTACAATTACTAGGTAAAAATTTAGAGAATATAATACTACTAAAATCTCATAGCGAGTAATCAATCGATACATTCCCTCTTCCCAACTCATGTACCACTCACCCAAAACTATACCTCCTTACTTGGCTAGGATTATAACTCTACGAATCTCATGAACTCTCACATACAATCATAAGCCTAATTTTGATCTATCACATAAAAAGCACTCTTTTCCCTTCTTTAAGAGCTACACTTCACCCTCAATAGTATGAATACTACAACACATCAACATATACCTCCTTCTAGTTTGGGGCACGTTCTAACACATTCTGACACTAACTCTCTCTCTATATACCTCAGTCATCACTCTTGCTATCTAGTCATAAAAACATGGGCATAACTCAATACCAACGAACATAACCACGCGCGATAAGAAAGTATAAATAAAGTAAAGTTCTCTAACAGTCTCCATAGCCTCTCAAATATAAATACAAACGTCCTCATACCTATCCTAGAAACTCTACTTAGACTCAGCTTGTATGCATGTGAGACCTATGAACCTAGGCTCTCATACCAACTGTCACAAGCCAAAAATGGACGTGATGGCACTCATCTTATCCAACCAAGACAAGTCAGCCTACAACCCAACTATAGCATAAAAGATGTGAAATTATAATAAAAATGAAAGTTCAACTACGGACAATAAGTCAACTTAATGAAAATCACCAAAACTTGGTTGTCACGTGCACAAGCTTCTAATGTATTACAATAGATTTGAAAGAAACACAAGTATCAAATAATATTGTCTCAAGAATAGAACAAAATCATATATAGGAGTAAGAAGTTAGCTTGGATGGCAAACAACTACCTCTCACTATCTCCACAGAAAGCCTCGGACAAGGAAAAGTAGAGAGTATCACAACAATCTAGGCTCGCAACCTACAAAATTTGTTGTAGCAAGGGGGTGAGTACCAAACACACAGTACTCCGCAAGTGAAATAATAAATACAAAGTTAAGTAACATAGAATACCGATACCCCTAACACTCTAACCAAGACCCTCACAACCACAACCTGCATAAAATACTTAGCAAGGGATAATCCATAACACTTAACAGGTAGCAACAACAAGAACAAGTACAAAACTAATCAACGATATCAGTAACGCACATGAGGACTCAAGCCTCCATATCACACTTCTTTTAGGAGATAGGTTCTTTGACATTGAGTATATTAAGTTATTTTAATATATTTTTCTTTATTATTATCGTGCCAAAACGTGGCATCGGATCCAATGCATATATATATACATAGATATGTGTCGAAACGTGACAGTCGTTCCAACATATGTATATGTGTCGGAAAGTGATACCCAATCCAATATATGTATATGTGTCGGAACATGACACCTGATTCAATATATATATATGTGTGTGTGTGTCCGAACTTGACACCTGATCCAATATATGTATATGTTTCAGAACGTGACACCCGATCCAATATATGTATATATGCCGGAACGTGACACCCGATCCAATAATATATATGTGTCGGAACGTGATACCCGATCCAATATATGTAATACATTATTCTTTATCATTACTTCTTACTTCATTACCAATGTTTCATCAAGTCTTCTTTATTCAAGACATCACCTTGAGAGATCAAGTTCAAGATTATTATGGGTTTTATGGTCTTGGGATTTCAGATCAATCACAACGATATATCAGTCAACCAAACCATAACAATTAATTCACAAGTCAATTATCTGCATAGGATCACTACCCAATCCAAAATATTTTGATCAAAGCCTGCATAATCATTTGTAACACGATGCACCAGAAGTACAAGATTCGATATACTTAAGAAAGGTTAAGAAATTTACTTGCCTTATATAAAGTCTCGAATCACGTCAATTCCAGAGTTTTTCCCTTTCTATGACTATCTAATTCACTAAAATCTATTCAAATATAGCATCATAATCATGTAATGAATCTAACGTCACTAAAATCAATTAATTCGGTGAAAAGGATAAAATGGTTAAAAACTTTCATCAGTGAAAAATATCGTCAGAATCTAAAAATTTATACATGAAAATATATAAGGAATTCAATGGCAAAAACCATTTCAAAAATAGAGCTAATATGAGGAAGAAATCACATGTTAAAGTTTTTGAAATACATTAAAAATACAGTAGTAAATCTGTAATTTTTACCTCAAATGAAGCAACAAAGTCAGTTGCTAAAGCTCCCACATTGTTCTTCTCGGAAAAAATATACAATTTAGCCTTTTGAATCGCTCAAATTCCATCAAAATTGAGAGATAAATCGTAGGTTGAAGTTTGGGGAAAGTTTATGATCTTCTCTTCTCTTTCTTGAAGAAAATCCTCAATTTTCTCAATTCTTTTAAGGTGCAAGAACATGGAAGGACATTGATTGAAAGAATTATCTTTGATTCTTGAATTCTTGACTTCGACTCTTTAGAGTTCTTGATGAAGAATCATAATTCTTGAAGAAGAAGAATCAAGAAATCCTTTCTTGGGATTCTTGAATTTGTTTTCTTGAAACCCTAGGTTATGATTTAAAATCCTATTTAGAGCTTCATGAATAGATGAAGAAATTTGAGTTGGGTCGATTGAAATTGATGAAGAATAACTTACCTTGAGGAGGAATCTTAGAAGCTAATCCAAACTTGATGATTTTCTTGATGATTGTTGAGTGTTTATGTTTAGGAGAGAAGGGAGAGAGTTTTGATCATGAAAACTGATGTTTTATATGTTTTTGGGACCATAAATAGACCCATAAAGGTTTTAGGATAAAAATACCCTCAAAATTATAAAGAAAAAACGTCAATAACTCATCCAGTGAGGGTCCGGGACGCGCTCCGGGCGCAGACTTTTGGACTGCTATGCACCTCTCCACTAAAATGGTCATAACTTTATACTCCAAACTCCGATTAATACAAAATCAGATGAGTTGGAAAGCTAATTCGAACATCTTAGATTTGATATATTATGGGTCATCTACATCATTATACTTTAGGAGATATGGTTATTTGAAATTGACCCTTCTATCGACTCATACGAAAACTTAGTTGCTAGAAATTCTTTGGACTTGGCTTGATGTAAACGATCTCTTATGACTCTAAATCATATCTAATATACTTTAAATACTTAGGAATTGCTCCTAGCATAGATATACAACCTAAAGGTCACTGGTCCACCTACCTTTTATAAAATCATACATTAGAACTACGACCTCATATCTGCTCCAATTTTATTCTCATACTAAGATATTGACTTTAACATCTATACTCAATTAAGATTCATTAACTAAACTGTTATATCGTACGAAGAATGACTAAGTTTTAGCTTAAAAAATTGGGGTATTACACTTGGGTCATGAAAACACTAGGCACACATAACCTACCTTCGTACCTAAGGGCACCATCTCCCCCTGAGGAGAAAACCTCCACTTTACCATCCTTTACCAAGGCCTTCAATTCGAGTAACGCGGGATCAAGGTCTTGTTTTGACTTGAATTCATCAATCAAAGAAGATTTGTAACCATCAACAACCACCATACTACCATTTTCAACTTCATTCAACCTAACCCCTTACCTAGCTAACCGGTGAAATTTCTCTAGCCACCTCCTTACTACCAACATCACTATGAGCTGGGCTACCTATAGGCACTCTACCTGGAGCATCGGCCCGAATATTATCTTTGCTGGGATGATAGTGCACACTCATGTCACAATCCTTAAGGATTTCTAACCACATTCTTTACCTCATGTTAATATCTTTTTTTGTGAACGCATATTGGGGACTCATATGGTCGGTAAACATATCAACGTGAACCCCATACAAATAATGATACCATATTTTCATAACAAACAACCTTTCATCCCTCAAAAATTGCAACACCACCCTCAAATGATTCATATGTTATTTTTCACTCTGGAATAAATAAATATATCATCAATAAAGGCCACCATAATTATATCAAGGTTGGGTTTGAAGAACCTATTCATGAGATCCGTAAATATTGTCGGTGCACCCCAAGGTGACTTGCTAGGCCTTATGAAACATTTCTCCAACAAATCCCTCAATTGTTCCTTCAACTCCTTCAACTCAGCCGGGGCCATACGGTAAGGGGGAATGAAAATGGGTTATGTTATCGAGAAGGAGGTCTATACCAAAGTCTCTTTCCCTTTCGGGAGGAACACCGGGAAGCTCATGGGGAAAGACATAAAGAAACTCATTGACCACCAGAACTGACTCAGTTGGAAGGACTTTAGACTCAACATCCCTAACCCTCACAAGATGCTAAATGCAACCCTTAAAAAATCAAATTTTGGGTGTTAATACAAGAAATGAATCTACCCTTGACCACCACATTACAACTTTCCCACTCAAGAAAAGGTTCATTAGGGAATTGAAATCTCGCTCTATGGGTCCTACAATTGATGGAAGCATAGTATGCATGTAACCACTCCATCCCAAGAATAATATCAAAATCCACCATGTCAAATTCAACAAAATCACAAAGAAAAACTTTATGTAATATAGACACTAGACAATTTCTATCGACACTTTTAGCAACAATGGATTCACTAACGGGTGTAGACACTTCATACGGTATACAAAATGATTCGTGACACACATAAAGCTTTTTGGAAACAAAAGGAGTAATGAAAGAAAGAGTGTCATCTAGATCTATCATTGTATACACATCAAAATCAAAAACTTTTAACACAACAGTAAAGCACCACGCCAAGTTTAGTGACCCCTAGAGGGGTATGGTAGAGAACGTCAATGGCCATCCTCATAATTCTTAGTAAACCATGGACAATGTCTTGACTTATGATCCTTTGTGCCACACTCGACTTATGATCCTTTGCACCACACTAGAAACATGCACCGGAACTGGCCAAATAATCTCCCAAATCGTATCTTCCACACTTGTGACACATAGAATAATCTTGAACACCAATACTCTGGGCACCACCGTATGCCCTTTGACTAACATTAGCACCTTAGCCTTGAGGATGGCCATCTCTACCCTTGTTTTGAGCATGAGGACAATCAATAATCTTGTGGCCCATCCTTCCACACCAAAAACATGCATCCGTGTTCCTCCAATATGTGGCACTATGAGTTCTCCAACATTTTGGGCACCTAGGATCTGTCGGTCCACCATTGCCACTGTGCTTAACATATGGAATCCTATTTTAAAATTGAGCCCTTCTTCTCCCTTACTTTTCGGCCACCAGACAATCTTTCATCTTATGTCCAACACCCCATACTTGAAACAACCCTTGGTGCCCGCCAAACACTTCCCTTGATGCTTCTTGCCACACCCTTGACAAATGATGGAATGGATCCTTCCCCCTTTGATCTTGGGTTCCAGTAGTCTAGTAGTAGATGAAGCACCTTCAACTCAGGCTCTCTTGGCTTTTCTCTCCACCCTCTTATCAATTGACGTCACGGGGACACCCATCGATTTGTTAAGTTGAGCGGTTATGAACTTGGCTAATAACTATAGAGCATTGCTAACCTCCGCATTTGATATGTCGCCATTGGGAAGTTGATCGTCAAGTGAGAGATAGTTACTGTGCTGTCCATCATTTTGAATAGCTTGTGACATATTCTAAATGTAATAGTTAGGAATCAGTTATAAGCCTTAGGGGAATTAGCTCTACCGCATGACATAAATCAAGAAAAAGTAAAATCTTTCCTAAAATGCTTTATAGCCTACCATTAATAGTTGTGGAATGCTTCGCAACCATGAATATGACTCTAATCAATGTAGTGTGTTTGATTTTCGAGGACCATTAACAATCTAGTGCTCTAATACCAAGCTTGTCATGACCCAAACCTAGGGCCTAGACATGATACGATGAATCAGAAGTCCAAAGACAACCTAACAAGCCTCTTGATTGTAACATGCACACATCCTTGGTTGTTGAAGTAAAATAAATATCAACAAGAGTCAAGTATAAAAACGGAAGCGGGACTAAGGAAACATAAGAAGAGTCAAGCTTGAAAGCATATACAACTTAGTATCCAACAAAACCTCTACTTTAGAATGGATGCCATGACCCGAGCCTAGGGCCTAGATGTACAACGACGAATGAGGAACCCAAAAGAACCCCAAAAAAGCTTCTTAGCATATCAATCACACATCCTTGGTCACGAAAGAAAAATCACAACAACAAGAGGTATAACTAAAGGAAAAGGGACTAAGGCAGGACTTGATATTTATGAAGCATTAAAGAGTCAAAGCTCAAAGCATAAGTACATCAATTGTTCCAACAACACCTATAAACATAGATCGGAGCGGGGGCCAAGACACTTTTCGGGCTCACCCTCATAGTATCAAATCGTCAACGTAAAGAGACATCAAATAGTAAGAGTAGCATAACTAATGTCTCCGGACTTGAGGACTCACCAAAGCTTATCCTTCAAAATGCCAAAACTAGCCACATGGTGGATGATTTAGAGGTGCTTCGGTTCCTGCATGGTAACATCATGTAGGAATTGATTATGTGTGAGTACGTTTGAATGTACTAAGTATGTAGGATGCAATGCAGCAAGACATAAGGCAACATAGTCAAAATGCATAGTCATAAGCAGTGGATAAGTCTAATATTAATATGGCATGCATGATCAATGCTTGAGGCAAAACAGGTTTGTAAATCATATAACTTGCAAATATAGATTACATGTATGGGAAGAGACCATATTCATAGACCAAGCAACTACTACTTGGAATCCATGGCATGTCATCCCCTCGGTGAGGTGGTTGAGGTATCTACCCCTCAACATGGCAATACGGACATGGCACTACCAACAAAGTGGTCAAGGTATCTATCTATCAACATGGTAGTACGAGCATGGCACCTCCCGACAAGTTGTTCAAGGTGTCTACCCCTCAACAACGTCATACGAGCATGGAAAACTCTGAAAAGGTATTTAAGGTATCTACCCCTCAACATGGCAGTACGGGCATGACACCTCCCAATATAGTGGTCAACGTATCTACCCCTCAACATGGTCGTACGGGCATGGCACCCCCGACAACGTGTGGTCAACCTGTAACACTATAGATACTTTCCATGAATTTAGTCCATACGTACAATCCCTTAACCACTATAAAGTCACTTGACTTATAAACCATGTAGTAAACCATCAACAACTTGAGAATCCTTGTCAAGACACTTTATCAAACATGTGGTGGGTGTGTAATGCTAGTTCAAAATCATGCAATTCATGAGTGAAATAATATGAGAAAACTCAATGTAAATCAACGCAGTAATACATAGTAACACCCTCATGCAAGATACTTTGAAATCCATCATCAGATCTCATAATAGATCATAGTTTCATAGATTAAAACGTGCATAATTTCAATAGACAAAACCAATTCATAGTACATGGTTTAAATAGACAAACATGCATATTCAATCAACATTTCATGTACCCTAACATAATTTTTAATCAAAATCTGTAGTAAAAGATACCCATAGAAGATACAACTTGAAAACATGCAATTTTTATAAAAAGGGAGATTGGGATCCATGGGTAAAAGGATCTAATAGATGAAACCACATACCTTCAACTTAGGTTTTCTTGATGTAGACTTGAAGGAGAATTGAAGCTTGAAGGAAGTTCTTGAGATTTGGAATTACGCTTGAGACACTTGAATTTGGATGAAATATTTGGTTAAGTGTTAGAGAGGGTTTTGAGAGTGTCTTGAGTGATGTAGAGTTGAAAAATTGGCTAATTATAAGGGTTTTCATGTATATGTGGGCATGGGGCTATGAGCCAAGGCCCTTTGGCAAAAATAGAATTTCAGGGAAAAATTAACACTAATCCGCGCCCCTGGTGCATCGCAGGCAGGGCGCAGATTGCCGCTGGAAATTGAAATTTTTAAAAAATTATTTTTCGTGATGGGTCCTCTAAAATTGGAGTTATACCCATCTCCCACTCAATTATTCCCCCTGATCACTAATATGAAGTTAGATTTTTGGTATCACGCAAGTATTTTGAGATATATGAAAATTGCGATTATAGGTATTTCCGAAAAACATTTTTGGGGCATTTTTAGGGCGTTTTAATATCTCCACCTTGAGGACATTCATCCCTGAATGTCAAAGAAATGTACGTAAGATAAGTAATTAAGAAGATTTTAGCCTAGCATGTATGTAACAACGCATTTAAACATCATTTCAAAATTCTCAACATGAATGTCAAAAATCACCACAAACTTGTAAACAAGAACATTAATGCATGCAAAAAATGACATAAAGGCTGAAACTTAAGACTTGAAATCATCAAGGGGACTTAAATTAGTACCTTAATCTTGAGTAGACTGGAAGGGATATGGCTATAGCTTTCTCATGTCCGCCTCAGCTTCTCATGAGGCACTTTCAACTTGTTGGTTCCTCGAAAGGACCTTGATGGAAACTACATCCTTGTCTCTCAACCTCTTCACTTTCCTATCATAAATCTCCACTGGGACCTCTTAATAAGTTAAATTATCTTTTAAAACACCCACCATATTCAAAGGCACTATAGCACTAGGGTCAACCAGACATTTCCTCAACATGGACAGATGGAAGACCGGATGAACCATATCATATCAATTGGTAACTTGAAATCCTAGGACAACTTATCACGCCTTCTCAACACTCTATAAGTACCCACAAATTACGGGCTTAACTACCCGTTCCTGCCAAATCAAACCACACCCTTCATAGGTGAGACTTTCAATTAAACACAATCACCAACCTTAAACTCAAGATCTCTTCTCCTCACATCAGAATAGGACTTTTATCTACTTTGGGCTATTTTCAATCTCTCCCTAATCAAATTCACCTTCTCTAAGGCTTTTATGACTAAATCCAGACCTCGAAAAGCCATTTCCCCCACTTAAAACCACACAATCGGTGATCCACAATCCCTACCATAAAGATCTTCAAAAGGAGTCATACCAATGCTTAAGTGATACCTATTATTGTAAGCAAATTCAATGAGTGGGAGATGTTCATCCCAACTAACCTTGAATTCCAAAATAGAAGCTCTAAGAATATCCTCAAGATTTTAGATAGTCCTCTCAGCTTGGCCATCCATTTGAGGGTGAAAGGCCATGCTAAGCTTAACTTTGGTACCAATTCCTCTTTGAAATGACCTCTAAAAGTGTGAAGTGAAATAAACACCATGATCTGAAATGATAGATAAAGGCACCCCATGCAATCTAACCGACTCATGTATATACAACTTAACTTAATCTTCGGCACCATAAGTAGTTTTGACTGGTAGGATATGAGGCGACTTTGTCATTCTATCCATACCGACCCAAATAGAATGAAAATGCTTTCTAGTCTTAGGAAACCCAACCACAAAATCCATGTTTATTTCCTCCCATTTCCAAGTAGGAATCTTTATATCTTGCGATAGGTCACCCAGCCTTTGTTGTTTGGCTTTTACTTGTTGGCAATTGTGACATCCGGATATGAACTTGGAAATGTCTCTCTTTATACCACCCCACCAATACACTTCTCTCAAGTACCTATACATCTTTGTAGATCTGGGGTGAATGGAATAGGATGAATTATGTGCCTCCTTCAAGATCAATTCTTTCAAATCATCTACATTTGGCACACACAATCTACCATGGTACCTTAGTGCACCATCTATCACCAAGGCCTTCAACTCTATCAAGGCATGGTCAAGATCTTATTTGGCCTTTACCTCGCCAATCAAAGAAGACTTAGAACCATCAACAATCACTACACCACGATTATCGACTTCATCCAACCTAACCCCCAATCTAGCCAACCGGTGAACCTCTATAGCCATCTACTTGCCACTATCATCAACATGAGCTAGACTATCTATATACACCCTACTTACAGCATCGACCACAATATTAGCTTTGCTGGGGGTGATAATGCACACTAATATCATAATCTTTAAGGAGCTTTAACCACCTTCTTTTTCTCAAGTTAAGATCTTTTTGTGGGAACACATATTGGAGAGTCTTGTGGTCGCTAAGCACATCAACATGAACCCCATACAAGTAGTGATGCCAAATTTTCAAATAAAAAACCATGGTTGCCAATTCAAGATCATGGGTGGGGTAATTCTTCTAATACACCTTAAGTTGTCTAGAGGCATATGCTATCACCTTACCATTTTGCATCAAAACACACCCCAAACAAATTCTTGAGGCATAACAATATACAACAAACCCTTCTAACCCTTCCGGTAGAGACAAGATAGGAGCGAAGACAAGCTTATCTTTCAAAGTTTGGAAACTCTTGTCACATTTATTGGTACAAATTTTTTTTCTTCTTTTGGGTCAACTTATTCATTGGAGAAGAAATAGAAGAGAAACCATTTACAAACCTCTAATAATAACCCGCCAAGCCCAAGAAACTTATAATATCCGATGGAGTCAAAGGTCTAGGCCAATTTCTAATCAACTTCGTCTTCTTAGGATCCACCTTGAAGCCATTTCCTGACATCACATGCCCTAGAAAAGCAACCTCTTTCAACCAAAACTCACATTTTTCATGTTTAGCATACAACCTCTCCTACCTCAAGATTTGCAATACCACCCTCAAGTGATCCATATGCTCCTCCTCACTATGGAAATAAATCAAGATATCATCAATATAAACCACAATAAATAAGTCAAGGTAGCGTTTGAAGACCCTATTCATAAGATCCACAAATATAGCCAGTGCATAAGTCAACCCAAAGGACATAACCACAAACTCAAAATGCCCATACCTAGTCTGAAAAGCTGTCTTGGGAATGTCGCACTCCCTCACTTTCACTTGGTGATACCTGGACCGAAGATTAATCTTAGAAAATAGACTATCCCCTTGAAATTCATCAAAAAGGTCATCAATCCTTAGTAAAGGGTACTTGTTTTTTATGGTGACTCTATTAAGTTGCCTGTAATCAATGCACATTCTAAGAGAAATATCCTTTTTCTTCACAAACAACATCGGTTCACCCCAAGGTGACTTACTAGGCCTTATAAAACCCTTCTCTAGCAAATACCTCAATTGGTCCTTCAACTCCTTCAACTTCACCGGGGCGAAATGGTAAGGGGGAGTAGATATGGATTGAGTATCAGGAAGAAGGTCTCTGAAAAGGTCTATTTCCCTTTCAGGAGGAACAATGGGAAGCTCATCAGGAAAGACATTAAGGAACTCATTAACCTTCAAAACCGACTCTATAGGAAGGACTTTGGACTTAACATCCCTAACCCTCAAAAGATGATAGAGACACCCCTTTGATATCAACTTTTGGACTTTAAGACAAGAAATGAATCTACCCTTGACCACTAAATCACAACTTTCTCACTCAAGCATGGATTCATTAGGGAATTTGAACTTAATCCCTCGGGTTCTACAATCAATAGAAACATAATACGCATGCAACCAATACATCATAAGAATGATATCAAAATCCACCATATCTAATTCAACAAAATCACAAGGTAAGATTTATGAAAAATGAACATGGAATAATTTTTATAAACTCTTTAACAACTATGGACTCACCAATGGGGGTAGACACTTCATAATGCTCACATAATAATTCAGGTCTAACATGAAGCTTTTAGGCAATAAAAGGAGTAATAAAAGGAAGAGTGGCACCGGTGTCTATCAATGCACACACACAATATCAAAAATCTTTAGTATACCAGTGACGACATCTGGCACCTCATCTACCCCTTGTCTCCCTTGAAGAGAATAGAATATTTTTTTCCTTGCAGCACCCTCTTGTTGACCTCCTCTACCCTTTTGACCCGCATTCGAACCTTGGCCTTGTCGACAACCATCTTTAACTTTGTTTCTAGCACGAGGATAATCAATCACCTTATGACCCACTTCAGGACAACCCTATCAAGAATTGGACTCGTTCAAACATAGACTATTATGGTTCCACCATATGTTCGGTAGATCGGGTTATAGACTACACTATCACCACCTTGGAACCTTGGGTTGTTATTAGCAAACCTTCTTTTATGAGCATTTGATGACTGTTGGCCTTGGAACTTGTGGCCTTGAGGAAACTGGCCACCCTTGGAATTTTGGAATCCACCTACAAAATGAGCCCTCTTAGACTCACCAGTTCTTCTCTTTCTAAGCTTTTTACCCTCTAGTTGTTCGACATATGTCATGAGGCAAGAAAATCCATATCATCTATCAGCATGGTGGTATGAACTCTCCTAAATGACCAAGTAGGACACACCAGACACAAATTTGTTCATCCTTGATCTCGGATCTGCAACCAATCATGGGGCATACTAGGAGAGCTAGTTGAACTTGAAAGTATAGTCCCTCACATAGACCCTTGCTTTAGATTCATAAATTTTATCATCTTTGCCTCCCTTAGCTCAATAGGAAAGAACCAGTTGAGAAATGCCGCTTTGAACTCTTTCCAAAGGATAACCTTGTCATTCCTTTTCTCCATCTTCTATTGAGTGTACCATATTTAAGCCACCCCTTTGAGTTGGTAAGCTGCTAAATCCATTTCCTCCTCTAATTTAACCCTTATAAAGGACAACATCTTATATACCTCATCAATGAATTCCTAAGGATCCTCATCCATCTTGGATCCATGGAACTCCGATTGATTCATCCTAGTAAAATTCCTCACCCTTGAGGCTGGAGTAGGAGCATGAAGTTGTTGGGCCCCTTGGTTGATTTGATTGGACATAGCATGAGCCAAATGGTGATAGCATCTCGGAACTCATCACGGGCCACTCCCCCATCTTGAGGAGCAAGGGGCGGTCAGATACTTCTCGAGTGAACGGGCTTTCCTTAGCCTTTCTCTGAGAATAGGCATGTTCTAGAATAACAAAGAATATTTGTTAGAAGAAAAGGTCTAACATTACTTAGAAAGCACGACATAGATCATGAAGAAGGGAAATATTTCCTTAAACTCTTCATAGCCTCTCATTCATAGTTGTGGTGCACTTTACAACCATGAACAAGACTTTAGTCGACGCGATGTGTTGGATTTCGAGGACCATTAAAAACCTTATGCTCTGATACCAAGTTTGCCATGAGCCAAGCCTAAGTCCTAGACGTGACACGGTGAATGAGGAACCCGAAGGAACCCTAAACAAGCGTCCTAGCATATCAATCACACATCCTTGGTCGCGGAAAAAAATAACAATAACAGGATAGAAAAGGGACTAATGGAAGTCTTGATAAAGCATAAACGAGTCAAATCTCAAAGAATTAGTACATCAATTGTTCCAACAACACCTCTAAACATAGATTGGAGAGGAGCCCAAGACACTTTCTGGGCTCACCCTCATAGTATCAAATGTTCAACATAAAAAGACATCAAATAGTAAGAGTAGCGTAGCTAATGTCCCCAGACTTGAGGACTCACCGAAGATAAAAGCTTATCTTCTGAAATGCCAAAACTAGCCACATGGAGGATAATCAAGAGGTGCTCCGGTTCCTACATAGTAACATTATGTAGGCATAGAGTATGTTTTAGTAACTTTAAATGTACTAAGTATGTAGAAAGCAATGAATCAAGACGTAAGGCAACATAGTCAAAATGCATAATCATAAGCTATGGATAAGTGTAATATAAATCTGGCATGCATGATCAATGCTTGAGGCAAAACATGCTTGTAAATCATATAACTTTCAAATATATATTACATGTATGGAAAAGACCATAATCATTGGCCAAGAAACTACTACTTGGAATCTGTGGCATGTCACCCTCTCGATGAGGTAGTCGAGGTATCAACCCCTCAACGTAGTATTACGGGCATGGCACCCCCCGACAAGGTGGTCGAGGTATCTACCCCTCAACAAGGTAGTACGGGTTTGGCACCCCCAACAAGGTATTCAAGGTATTTACCCCTCAATATGGTAGTACAAGCATGGCACCCCCCGACAAGGTGTGGTCAACTTGCAACATTATAGATACTTTCCAAGAATTCAATACACATATACAATCTCTTATTCATCAAAAAATCACTTGACTTAGAAACCATGTAATAAACCATCAACAACATTAGAATCCTTGTCAAGACATTTTATCAAACACTTGGTGGGTGTGTAATGCTAATTTCGAAATCATGCAATTCAAGAGTGAAATAATAAGACAAAACTCTTTGTAAATCTACCCACCAACACATAGTAAGACCCTCATGCAAGATCCTTTGAAATCCATCATGAAATCTCATAATAGATCATAGTTTCATAGCTCAAAAGATGCATAATCTCAATAGAAAAAACCAATTCATAGTACAAGCATGAAATAGACAAACATGCACATTCAATCAGTATTTCATACAACCCTAACATAATTTATAATCGAAATCCAGCACAAAAGATACCCATAAAAGATAGAACTTGAAAACGTGCAATTTTCATAAAAAGGGAGATTGGGCTCCTTGGGTGAAAGGATCAAATGGATGAAACCCACATACCATAAACTTGGGTTTTCTTGATGTAGAGTTGAAGGAGACTTAAAGCTTGAATAGATCTTTTGAGATCTGGAATTATGCTTGAGGAACTTGAATTTGGATGAAATATTTGCTTAAGTGTAACAGAGGGTTTAGATAGAGTCTTGAGTGATATAGAGTTGAAAAATGGCTACGTATAGGTGTTTTTATGCATATGCGGGTATGGAGCTATGGCCCCGAAGCCCTTGGGCCAAAACAGAATTTCAGGGAAAAATTAACACTGATCTGCGCCCCTAGCGCTTCGCCAATACAAATCAAATTTTTTTTTTAAAATCAGTTTTCACTACGGGACATCTAAAATTAGGGTTATACCCATCTTCCACTCAATTGTTTCCACTAATCATGAATATGAAGTCAAATTTTTGATATCATGCATGGATTTTGAGATATATGAAAATTACGATTATGGGCATTTTTGAAGCATATTTTGTGGCATTTTAATAGAGCAGGGGCCAAGACACATCCCGGGCTCACCGTTATAATAAATAGTATCTAACATAAAGAAGAAGTCTCAGCATAATATAAAATAAGTAGATATTGTCCCCGGAGTTAAGGACTCACCAAAGCTTTCTTCCAAGAATCGAACTAGCCACATGGAGGAGGGTAATGAAAAGGAGCTTTGGTTCCTATATGGTGATATCATGGAGGCATCTAGTATATGTAAGTATGTTTGGATTTGCTAAGTATGTAGGATGCAAAGCAACAAAGATATAATCTATCATATTCAAAATGCATATATATAAGCAATGGATATAATCTCATTATGACATGTATGATCGATCCTTGTAATGAAACATGCATGTAAAAAATTTAACTTGCACATGATAATATACATATGTAGGAGGAGACCTTAACTGACATAGACCAAGTAGCTACAACTTGGAATCCAAGGCATGACACCCCCTCGGTACAGGTAAACAGGCATGACACTCCCCGGCAAAATATGGTCTACTTGCCAAGGCAAACCAAACATGATAAACATGATAATATGCACTAGAGGGATCCACTCGTATAGCAATGGTAATATATAATCCTATGGTGGCACATAATTTAGAGACTAAAGACTTCATATGAGGACCCCTTGTGTCGAGCCCCCAACTTAAGCCTCAATTGGTGCTAAGTCTAATCCCACGAAATACTTGAAATAATCATAATTTTAATAACTTGTAAGAAACATGATAACATGACATAGTAGCTCTTAAAAATGTTTGACCTCTAATAGTGAGCCTAACTTGAACATGAGAGTAAACAATAAACATGCATGAACCCTTGTTTTAACATGAATTGCTCAAAAGAGGTAAAGATCTTGGAATAGGGCACAATTTGATACTTATAAAATCATAGATAATTTACATGAATTAAATGCATGTTTAAAGCCCTTAGTCATCATGAAGTCACTCGACTTGTAAATCATGTTATCAAATTGAGAATTCTTGTCATGTAATTTTATCAAATACATAGTGGGTTCATGATACCTATTCAAAATTATGCAACTCAAGAGTATAACAAGATGAGTAAAATCAATTCAAAATCAACCCACCAATATTATATTGAAACCCCTAATTTTGGTATCATTAAATTCATATCAAAAGTTCATCATAGTTTATAATATTCAAAGCTCAAATCATGCATAGTCTCAATAGATATAAATAAACTCATGGAATAAGTTTAAAGTAGACATTCATGCATATTTTATAAATACTTTGTGAAACCCCAACATTATTTATGTTTATATTTCATATTTAAAGATACCGATAAGAAATACAACTTGAAATCATTCAATTTTCATAAAAAGAGAAGGTTGGGCTCCATAGGTGAAAGGAGCCATGGTGAAGACCCACATACCTAAAACTTGGATTTTTTAGGGATGAGCTTGAAAGAAATATTAAGCTTGTGATGGGTTCTTTAGTTATAAAATTGAGCTTGAAATCCTTGAATTTGAATGAGAGATTTGACGAAGTCTTGGAGAGGTTTTTGAGAGGGTTTTGTAAGTTATAAAGTTGAAAAATGGCTAAGTATGAGAGATTTCATGTTTAAATGGGCATGGGGATATTACTCCAATGCCCTTGGACGAAATAAGAAAACTGGGGAAAGTTTACGCTACTCCGTTCTACAAGCGTGACGCGGACCAGACTTGCAGCACCATTTACACAAGTCCGTGCACAGGCACGTCGCGGCCTGGTCACAGTCAACCACTGAAAATAAAAAATTAGCAAAAATTATTTTTCACTATGGGTCTTCTAAAATCTAGGTTATAACCATTTTTCGCTCAATTTTATCCTTGATCAAGAATTTAAAGTCGAATTTTCGAAATCGCACTCAGATTGTGAAATATATGGAAATTCTGATTATAGGGCATTCCGAAGCACATGAGGGGTGTTTCATCTATGGTAAACAATCATACTCTCTTCCTCATCTTTCTTTTTTTCACATCAATATCTTGTATAAAATAGATAAATAACTAGTCATTGTGAAGACAAATTATGATTGTTTAGCATGAATAGCCGTAAGTTGTTTAAGCAACTAAGAATTGTTTATAATAGAACCTCAATTCGACATTAATTTGTTCAAGAAATTTGAAAATATTTTGATAAATATTGACAAAAGGAGTCTTTCAATGGATGATTAGTTTAAGATAATGATTTGATCACAAATAATTTCAAATTCTTGATTTAGCAAACAAACAACTTAGTCATATACAACATTAACTTATTTGCTTGATAATAATTTCACATATTCTGAAACGTTAATGATTTTATATATTATTATGTAAAAAAATACTTATTGTAATTAGAATTTTTTTATACAATTATATTTCGTATAAAATAGATAAACAACTAGTAGTTGTGTAGATAAAAATGTGGTTGTTTAGCATAAACAACTGTAAGTTGTTTAAGCAACTAAGAATTGTTTATGCCAGAACCTCAATTGGACATTAATTTGTTGAACAAACTTGAAAATATATTGACAAATATTGACAAATGGAGTCTTTTAATGGGTGATTGATTTAATATAATGATTTGATCACAATTAATTGTAAATTCTTTGAGTCTACTAATACACAACTACTTCATATAAGACATTAAGTTATTCACTTGATAATAATTTCACATCTTGTGAAAAGTTAATGGTTCTATATATTATTATTTTTTAAACCAATACTTATTGTACTTTTAATTTGCTTATACCATCATATCTCGTATAAACTAGATAAACAACTAGTAATTGTGTATATCATAATATGATTGTTTAGCATACACAATAGTCAGTTGTTTACACAACTAAGAATTGTTTATACTAGAACCTCAATTGGGAATTAATTTATTTATCACATTTCAAAATGTATCAACAAACAACAACAACATACCCAGTGAAATTCCACAAGTGGGGTCTGGGGAGGGTAGATTGTACGCAGACGTTGCCGCTATCTCATAGAAGTAGAGAGGCTATTTTCTAGAACCCTCATCACAAAACCCATAAGCAAAAAGAACTAGATTTGACAAGATGAAATGAAGGGGAAGGGAACAAAAGGTGTGACTAACAAAGAATAGCATATGCCAGTATGTAAATATGGTAAAACTAACACATCTTCGATCGACCGTGAAAAGAAAAATGAAAAAGATAATAATAATAGTAATAATAAGAAGAAGAATAATAAGAAGAAAAAGAAGAAGAATAATAATAAATTAGTCTGCGACTCTAATTCGCGACCTCCACGTCTTTCTATCTAGGGTTATGTCCTCAGTGAAAATGTATCAACACATAGTGATAAAAAGAGTCTTTCAATGAGTGATTAATTTAATATAATAATTTGATCAGAATTAATCACAAATTTTTAATTTTACTAATAAACAACTCAATATTTAACATCATCTCATAATTGTTTATTATAAACAACTAATAGTTGTTTAAGTAACTCCATATTGTTACACATGCAATAACCTCAATTAGATGTTAATATTCTCACATCCAGAAGTAGTTGTTTAAGTAAATTCTGATTATTTCTACAAGAACCTCCATGCATAGATATTAAACATTTAGAAAAAAATTCAAGAATAGCCATTTTCTGAAAAATTCAACAGTCGACATGCATTTTTCAACATCCACAATAAAATATACACCCTACAATTTATTGTTTCATTTTTTTTTTGTGAAAGTAGCCACCGTAAATTTTTCTCATTGAACTCTCATGTTATTATTATTTAGGTCATCCTACGAATTGTTGTTGGTGATCAAATGCTCGATAAATATTAAGGAAAATCCTGTCACGACCAAAGCCTATGGCCTAGACGTGACACGGCGAATGGGAATCCGAAGGGACCAAAACAAGCCTCTTAGCATATCACTCACACATCCTTGGTTGAAGAAGCAAATTAAACAACAACAAGAGATAAAATAAAAAGAGAGGAGCAGGATTAAGGGTAATCTTGATAATTGTAAAAGCATAAAAGAGTCAAGGTCATAGCATAAGTACATCATAATATCCAACAAGACCTCTAATTTGGAACGGAGCGGGGGACAAGTAACTTTCTGGGCTCACCCTCACAATAACAAGTATTCAACATAATAAAGTCTCAAAATAGCAATAGTAATATAGATAGTGTCCTCGGACTTGAGGACTCACCAATGCTTATCTCCGAAGTACCAAACTAGCCACATAGAGGATAATCAAAAGGAGCTCTAGTCCCTATATGGTAATATAATGTAGGAATAGAATATGCGTTAGTAGGTTTGAATATACTAAGTATACAGAGTGCAATCCAATAAGACATAAGCCAATATTCAAAATGCATAATCATAAGCAATTGATATATATAATCTCAAAAAGACATGCATGGTCAATGCTTGTAATAAAACATTCTTGCAAAACCTTCAACTTGCATAGTGTATAATACTTATGTAGGAAGAGACCTTAACCAACATAGACCAAGATGATAAAGACACCCCTTAGAGATCAACTTATGGGCTTTCATGCAAGAGATGAAGCTACCTTTGTCCAACACATCATGACTCCCCTACTCATAAACAGGTTCATTGGGGAATTGAAATTTGACCCTATGGGTTCTACAATCAATAGAGGCATTGTATCCATGCAACTAATCTATCCCAAGAATGACACCAAAATCAACCATATACAACTCAACAAGATCACAAGGCTATATTTTATGCAAGATGCAAATGGGACAATTTTTATAGACCTTTCTAGCAACAATTGATGCAATAATAGGAGTAGACACCTCATATAACTCACGTAACAATTTGGGTTCAACATGATACTTTTTGGCAACAAAATGGGTAGCAAAAGAAAGAGTGGCACCCAGGTCAATCAATGCATACACATCAAAATCAAAGACTTGTAACATACCGGTAACAACGTCGGGCACCTCAACAACCCCTTGCCTCCCATGCAAAGCATAAAGCTGATTGTGCCTTGAGGCACCACCTTGTTGTACCTCTTCCCAAAGGAACCAAATTTGCACCTTGTGGATAGATCTCCTTATCCTTGTTGCGGTTACGGGGACATTCAAACTTTTTGTGACCAACTTCTCCACAACCATAACATGCATTAGTGTCTCTTAAACATGGGCCCCCAAGGCCCTTACAACATTTTGGGCACATATTATTAGGGTCCATACGACCAACACCTTAGTCCCTTGGGAAGTCATTGGCAAACCCCCTCTTAGAAGCATGAGAAGACCCTTCGCCTTGATGGAACCGACCACCCTTTTGAATTTGAAACCTACCTTCAAAGTGGGACCTCTTGGTCTCATTACCCCTCCTATTCCTTAACTTTTCCACCTCCATTTTCTCAGCATATATTATCAAATTGGACAAATCCATGTCACTAATACACATAGTGGACCGACATTCCTCACTGACCAAGCTGGATACCCCAATCACAAATTTGTTCATTCTAGACCTAGGGTCGGCCGCGGAATGGGAAGCATATTTAGAGAGTTGATTGAACTTGAGGGCATACTCCCCCACAGTCATAGATCCTTGTCTCAAATTCATAAATTCCACCATCATAGCCTCCCTAAGTTCAAGAGGGAAGAACCTATTAAGAAAAGCCGCCTTGAAGTCCTCCAAAAGAACCACATTGTTGATTCCCTTCTCCTCCTTCCATTGATCAAACCATATTTGTGCAACCCCCTTGAGTTAGTAAGCCGCCAACTACGCCTTCTCTTCCTATCTAACACTCATAATAGTCAAAACCTTGTAGACCTCATCAATGAACTCTTGAGGGTCCTCACCCATCTTTGACCAATAGAATTCTAGGGGATCAATCCTCATGAAGTCTCTCACCAAGATACCTAAGTAGGAGCATAAAGGGCTTGGGCCCCTTGATTGGCTTGATTAGTCACAACTTGTGCAAGAAAAGTAAGAGCATCACGGAGCTCAACATGAGCCGTTTGTTCCTTAGGAGTGCGGGCTTTTTTTCCTCTTGTGTTAGGAATCATTAGGGGGGAAACCTTACCTTAACTTCTATAGCACGATATAGAGTAAGTAGAAGGGAAAAATTTCCTAAATCATCTCATAGCCTCTTACTCAGAGTTGTGGTGCACAACACAACCATGAATAAGACTCTAATCGACGTGATTTGTTTGATGTCTAGGACCATCAACAACCTAGTGCTCTGATACTAAGTTTTTCACGACCAAAGCCTAGGGCCTAGATATGACACGACGCATGAGGAACCCGAAGGGACCCCAAGCCAGCCTCTTAACATATCATTACACATCCATGGTTGCTAAAGCAATAAAATACAACAAGAGATAGTAAATAGGGGTAAACAGGGTAAGGCATAACTTTCATATCATAAACATCAGGAGTCAAGAGACAGTCAAGCTCATAGCATTATATATAGCATATCCAACAACACCTCTAACATAGAACTTAGCGGGGGCCGAGACAAGCAACTGCACTCACCCTCAAATTCAAGTACAAAATAAAGAAAGATAGTCATAATACATAACATAAGAGCATAAACTTTGTCCCCAGAATGAAGGACTCACCAACTAGCTTTAGAGAGATCGTACTAGCCACATGGAGAAGGATAATCAAATGGGGCTCCGGTTCCTACATGGAAACATCATGTGGGTATGCATTAGTATGTTTGAATGTACTAAGTATGTAGGATGCAATGCAACAAGTGATAGGCATCATAACATAAATGCATAATAGTAGGCAGTAGGTAACATATTAACAATATGACATATTTGATCAATGCTTAAGTATAACATGCTTACATAGAATATAATACATGGTGTGAGAAGAGACCAACAATATCAAACCTATAGGTTACCAAGATACAAACCCCTTTAGTTGGTTGGTGGATAGTCGCACCCTACCACCTTGGTGATTGAGGAACTAACCCCTCAACCTTGTTACCAAGGTACGAACCCCTTGATTGGTTAGTGGTAGTCTCACCCTACCACCCCTGGTGATTGAGGTACTAACCCCTCAACCCAGTTATTAAGGCATAACCCCTTGATTAGTATCTAGGTATAAACCCCTCGACATGGTTGCTTAGGCTCTTAACTCCCCGAGCAAAGCATGGTCACATTCCAACATTATATAGGAGAATATCATATACATATATTCCTTTCATCATAATAAAGTCATTCAACACATAATACATGCATTGGACTTTCAATTCCTCCAAAATATATTAATGGGACATTTTATCAAACACTTGGCAGCTGTGTAGTGCTAGTGAATAACAATGCAATTCAAAACTATAATCATGGTAGAGAATTTAATGTAAAACCATTAATAGATACTTGGTAACACCCTCAAGCAATATACATCAAAACTTTTCATCAAATCTCATAATAGATCTTAGATTCATAGATCAAAATATACTAGAATAACAATAATTTCATGAAACCCTAACATAGTGCTCAGTGAAGTTCATAATAAGTAAGAACCATGAGTAAATCGACTTTAAATCAAACAATTTTAGACAAAAGGAAGCTTGGGCATCATTGGTGAAAGGAACCGATGAAACAAACCCACATACCTTGACTTTGGAGTATTCTTGAAGAAGATTGGAGATGGAGACTTGAAGCTTTAATGGGAACCTTAAGATCCATATGAGTTTTAGGACTTGAAATTTGGAGATAAAATATTGTCTAAGTGTTTGAGAGAGTACTTGGGAATGTGTTGTATGTTATGAGGGTCAAGTGAGGCTACATATAAGTATTTTCATGTATGAGAACACTTAGTCCCAAGACCTAAAAAGCCTTGGATCGGACAAGAAAAATTGGCACAAAATTACACTAAGATGCGCACTTGGCGCATAGCGCCAGGGGTGTGAAACCTCACTGGAAATTGCATTTTTGTAATTTTCAAATTTTGCTACGATTGTTTTTGTCACTATCCAAGCCTAGGGCAACCCCAAAGGACCCCAATAAAGCCTCTTAGCATATCATCACACATTCTTGGTTGCGGAAGCATACAAAAGACATATACAAATAAAAGTAAGGGCAACGGGACTAAGGGAGAAAATTGCATAATCATTAAAGTCAAAAGCCAAGAGTGAAGCTTATACATAGGGCACACCTTGTCCAACATACACCTTTAAATATAGAAAGAGCGGGGGCCGAAGACAAAGTAACTGGGCTCACCCCCATAATCAAAGATAACATAAGATAAGGTTACAATACATAGGTAATAGAGAAAAGACATAAACCAAAGTCCCTGAAGTGGAGGACTCACCCACAATCTTAGAATAACATCGCCTAGTCACATGGAGGAGGAGGATGATCATCTTGCACACCAGTTCAGACATGGTGATATCATATAGGCAAGAGTATGTGTTAGTACGTTTGAATGTACTAAGTATGCGGGATGCAATGCAACAAAATATAGGCATCATAATCCAAAATGGAAAATGATAAACAATAGGCATATTATAGCAAGATGGTATGTATGATCAATGCATAAGTAAATCATTCTTAAGTATATCATACACATATAGAATACTATATATTAAAAATGAGACCAAGCAAGCTCTTCAAGGTATAAAACCCTTTGTGATCTATGGTGGTCACATCCCACTATCCATGTTGACAAAGTATAAACACATCACATGGTTGATGGTGGTCGAACCCCGCCATCAATGGTGACGAGGTATAAACCCTTTGCAAAGTTGATGATTGTCACACCCCAAACATCCATGGTGACGAAGTATAAACTACTTGCATGGTTACCTGGGCTCTTTTCGCCCCGGATCGGGCATGGTCTATGCAACACTTTAAATAGGATTAATCATAGGATCTAATGCAGTATCTCATGCAGGAATAAAAATATACATAAGCTTATTTCATCAGCATAACATCATTGATATCGTATCTCATTCTTTGTACATTCAATTCCTCAAGAAATCATAATCATACATTTTATCAAAAACCTTAGGGGCGTATAATAGGGGTAAAAGAGCATATAATTTAGAGATGAAATCATGCAAGAAAATTAGTGGTAAAACCTTCAATCAACACATTACAACACCCCCAAGACATTCATATCAAAACCCCTCATCAATTCCAACAATAGATCCAAGATTTGAAGCTCAAAACATGCTTAAATAACCATACTTTCATGTATTAAAAATCACTATGTAGTAAATTTCTCAATATTCAAGACTCACATGTAAAATCAATTTTAAATCATGTATTAGTAAGTAAAAGAGGGTTTAGGAACCATAGGTGGAAGGACCCAATAGTTCAACACCACATACCTTAGCTTTTGTAAAGTTCTTGAAGAAGACTTTTGAACACCCGGCACCTTACAGTATTGACACAATGCAAGTGAAACATGACATGGTTTGGTCAAATTGACGCTAAATTTTAAAAGTGCTTGAATTTTGCCGTAATGGGCTATATGGGCGTCTAACGCTTAAGACGGTCGAGTGTATACATGTTTTGTGTCGAATTTAGGAGATTACGACCTTAAAATGAAGTAAGAGAATTGAGGTTCTTGTAGGACTTAGAAACTAGCAGGTGAGTCACCTACTTGCTTAGCTTAAATTTGTTAGCTAAACGGAGATGATGCTCGACGTTGAATTTATCCAAACTCAATTAAGACTAAAGTCTATGTTAAGGGTGTAACTTTGGCACACATTTTAGCATAATAAATGGGATACATTTTCAGACCAAGAAGTATAATAAAAAAGGCACAAAGACATCACAATACACTTAGCAAATTGGCCCAACCTAAGTGAAGAAGAAAGCTGAAAATAGGCAGCCTAAGTCTATCAAGTTGGTGCTCCAAAAAGGCCTAAGTTTGACTGCCAAGCTGGTGGATAAGCAACATGATAATATGTGGTGTATTATGGTAAAAATGTCAAGGGAAGGTCATCCAAAGACCTCTTTATAAAGAGCTCCAAAGCAGCTCCACAATTCACTCTCAACTTGACCTCAAAAAAAAAAATCAGATTTGCTCTCTAAAGTTCCTCTCAACTTTTCTCAACCTTGTGAAGCAGACAAATGAATATTCTAGGGTTCACAAGGAGCGTATAAAACATGAAGACAAAGATAAGTAATTGTAGTTGTGTATCTGGTATAGTTTCATCAAGAAAAATACGAAATAGATGCTGGTTATGCTTGCTGAAATTGTGGGATAGATTCTCTGTTGAAAGTTGCTGCACATTTTTCTTTTGTTTTAGTGACTTCTCTATGGTTTGTGGGATTTATTATGAAGATAAATTGATGTTCTTGAAATGGTATGAGATATAGATATTATACTAAAGTTTCTTCCCTGATTTTTGTTTCATTTAATAGGCGCATTTTATCGTGTATCTTAAGTGTCATGTTGATTGGAACTTGTGGACTGTTGGATAGAAGGATATTGCCTCACGTCCTTCATGAATTCTTGAGAGATGTTATAAGACTGATTTAGATCTGTTTGTATGTGTAAATGTTGCTAGAACAGTTTGGTTAAAGTTAGAATAAGTTTGGGATTGTCGTCATCAAAATGTAGCGAAGGAAGGTAACGTTATGCTGTCCATTTTTAGGTTGTGTAAAATTGTGATGTTGTGCTTTATGGGCTGTTGTAAGGATTTTATGGCATTAACATAGGATGGTCATGATGTGTATGTGTGAATGTGTGTTGGAAGTTACGATTAGAGGCGGAAAGGTTAAAGGAATACGCTTGGGTTTATAAACACCCGCTTGCTGCCCGTGTGTTATTTTGTTATGTAATTGGGCTGCCAAGATGTGTCTATTGACTACTAATGCTAGTTTTATCCCTTACTATGCTATAGATAAGTATTTGGAGGAAGGTAAGGTTATCTTGGGATAGTTACAAGGTTCAACGACGAGGTATGTAAGGTTACTTTAATTTCGTATCACTTGACATGAAACATAGATCTCTCCTTGGTACATAAAGGCACTTACCCACTCCAACACAACTACTAACCATGTTTCCACTCTTTTACATGTTCATATAATTCCATACATAGTCACCTTCAAACCTGCATAGACGCTTTGACACCATGTTACATGAGTTCCTATTACAAAAATAAAGTTCATGAGTTGTTCCATTTTATACTCATTTCATCATTTGTGTAATGTCCTCTTTTCATTGTCATATTGTCTTGTGTGATTTTCCACATGTCATATGCTACATATATAGTTCTACAGCTCCAATACTAAGGCCACCAAAAGAATCATCTCAAAGGTAAATGAAAGATAAAGTGTACAGTTTTAGTAGGTGGTAGCCGAGGGGTGGAGATAGCACCAAGCAAGGGATGATCCTATCAACGGGGGGGAGCCCGAGGGGTTGAGTATAACCTAGCAAGGAAAGAACCCGATATAGTTTCACCAATGATTAGTTGGTCATTTTTATTATAGCTGTGCACAGATTTTACAGTAAAGTTAAAGTAATATAAAGAACATAAAGTACATGATCCCACAGTACAACTAAAGGTGGTCTCTTATGCTGCACCAGGGTACAGTTTCATTTAAATTGTTACTTCATATGCAGTGTTTCCAGCCTTACATACTTAGTATATTATCTCGTACTGACGTCCCTTACGGGGGACCTACATTTCATGTTGTAGGTACAGGTGTTAGTAGATCTCCCCAACAGGAGTATAGGATATTCAGTTGCTATCACCAAGCTCCAGGTTGCTTCGGGGTTTAGTATATGTCTAGAGCTTACATTTATATTGTACAGCTAGATGAGGCGGGGCCTGTCCCGACCCTTATCTGTTATTTTTCTTTATTTAGAGGCTTTGTAAACTATGTAAAGCAAAGTGAAGTCATGTCTCATACTATAGACAGTGGGCCCCAATGGCCTAGTCATATGCATTTCCTTTTGGAATTGTTATCATTGTTTATATTCTTAAAGACATGTCAAATGTAGAAACCACTTATAGTATGTCTAGAAAATCCATAGACACAGGTTGGTTCTCCCGAGCCTTATCGGCAACGGGTACTAGTCCGCCCTAACGGGACTTTGGGGCGTGACAACTTTAATGGAGATTTGAATCTTGGGTGAGTTCCTTAATGAAATCCTTGATATTGGCCTTGAGTTTGGTACTTGAATTTAGGATTGGAAATGAGTCTAAGTGTTTGGGGAAATATTGGGGAATGTTTTGGGGTGATATGAGGGTGAAATAAGGCTAAGTACAGGTGAAAATACGTTTTGAAAACTTAGGTCCAACACTTAGAAAAATCTGGGCGGACTAGGAAAAGATAGTGCAGGAAAACAACCTCTCCGCGTCGTGGAGAGATCTGGACCGTCTCTGGAAATTGCACTAGGTGCAAATTTCATAATTCGATTCCTTTGCTTGAAATTGGAGGTTAGACCATTGTTACCCTAATTTGGGCCCCCTGAAAAAGAATTTGAAGTCAGAGTTTTGAAATTCAAAATAAATTTTTAGATATATGGAAAACAAGTTTCTGGTTACTTTCGAGACACGTTTTTCGTGAACTTTTTGGGGTCGTTTCAATATCTCCCCCTGGGACATTTGTCCTCGAATGTAGAAGAGATGTACAAGTCAAGAATAATCTTTAACAAGTCAGCCCCAACATGAATGCAACATTACATTTAGTACATCATTTTTAAAATCCCATTGTGAGTGTGAAATCATCATATATTGCCAACTTAAACATAAATGACATAGGGATGAAATACAAGACTTTATAGCACATTTGGGTCTTAAAATTAGTACCTTAGGCTTGAGTGAAGTGGAAGAGATAAGGGTACCACTTTTGCATGTCCGCTTTGGCGTCCCAAGTAGCACTCTCGACTTATTGGTTCCCCAAAAGGACCTTAATGGATGCCACCTCTTCGTTCCTCAATCTCTTTACTTGCCTATCCAAGATCTGAAACAGAGCCTCCTCATATGTTAGGTTATCCTCAACAGCACCCACAACATCAAGAGGCACAATGGCATTATGATTACCCACACACTTTCTCAACAAAGAAATATGGAATACTGGATGGACGAAATTCATCTCATTAGGCAACCTCAACTTATAAGCCACCTTACCAATACTCTTTACCTCCTCATAAGGAACAACATACCTAGGACCTAATTTCCATTTCTCACCAAAACGAACCACACCTTTCATTGGAGAAACCTTCAAATAGACCCAATCACCCACTTGGAATTCTAGGTCACTTCTTCTTATATCAGCAGAGGATTTTTGACGACTTTGGGATGTTCTCAACCTTTCCCTTATAATCTTACCTTCTCAATAGCATCCGTAGCCATATCCAGCCCCAATAAGGCCAACCCTCCTACCCCAAACCAACCCACCAGTGAACTACAATGTCTCCCATAAAGAGCTTCAAAAGGATCCATACCGATGCTAGAGTAATAACTATTGTTGTAGGAAAACTCAATCAAGGAAGATGGTCATACCAACTACCTTTAAGCTCCAAGACACAAGCCCTAAGCATATCCTCAAGAGTTTGAATTGTCCTCTCAGCTTGTCCATCTATTTGAGGTTGGAAGGTCATACTGAGGTGAAATTTCATACCAAAACCCCTTTGTAAGGATCTCCAAAAGTGGTAAAAAGTGAGTCGATTTTTTCATCCTATCAACGACAACCTATATGGAATCAAAACCTTTTCTAGTTTTGGGCAACCTAACCACGAAATCCATATTAACTACCTCTCACTTCCAAGTAGGAATCTCTGTGTCTTGGGTTAGGCCACCAAGCCTTTGATTTTCGGCTTTGACTTGTTGGAAGGTATGACAACCGGAAACAAATTTGGCAGTGTCCCTCTTTATGCCTCCCCACCAATACACATCCCTCAAGTCTCTATACATTTTGGTAGAACTGGGTGAATAGAGTAAGAGGAATTATAGGCTTGATCAAGAATTCTCTCCCTCAGACCATTAATACATGGAACACACAACCTACCTTGGTATCTAAGGATCCCATCTCCCTCTTGGGAGAAAACCTCTATCTCACCTTCTTTCACCAAGGCTTTCAACTCAAGCAAGGAGGAGTCTAGATCTTGTTTTGCTATCACCTTATCAACCAAAGAAGAATTAGAACCATCAACAACAACACCATCACCCACATCTTCCAACCTCACCCCCAATCTAGCCAACCTATGTACCACCCTAGCCATCTCCTTTTCACGACCATCCACATGAGCTAGGCTACCCATAGACACCCTACTCAAAGCATCCGCCACAATATTTGCCATACCCGGATTGTAATGTGCACTCATGTCATATTCCTTAAGGAGTTCTAGTCACCTTCTTTGTCTCAAGTTGAGGTCTTTTTGAGTGAGGACATATTGAAGGCTTTTATGATCGGTGAAGACATCAACATGCACCCCATACAAATAATGACGCCAAAATTTTAATGCAAACACCATGTTGGCCAATTCAAGATCATGTGTAGGGTAGTTCTTTACATGAACTTTGAGCTGCCTAGAAGCATAGGCTATGACCTTACCTTTTTGCATTAGTACACAACCCAAACCAACTCTAGATGCATCACAATACACAACAAATCCCTCAAGCCCATCCGATAGTGACAATATAAGTGCGTACACAAGTCTATCTTTCAATGTTTGGAATCTTTTCTCACATTCATCGGTCCACAGAAACTTAACCTTTTTTTGAGTCAATTTTGTTATAGGAGAAGCAATGGAGGTGAACCCATTCACAAATCTTCTATAGTAACCCGCAAGGCCCAAGAAACTCCTAATATCCGTCGAGGTCAATGGTCTAGGCCAATTCCTAATCACATCAGTTTTCTTAGGATCCATTTTTATACTATTCTCGGACACCACATCACCCAAGAATGCAACCTCCTTCAAAAAAAATTCACACTTGTCATATTTAGCATACAAACACTCCTCCCTCAATCTTTGCAACATAACCCTACCATGTGAATAGATCAATATACCATCAAAGAAAACCACAACAAAGGAATCAAGGTAGGGCTGGAAGACCCTATTGAATTGTCAGTAATCAATACACATCCTAGGTGACCCATCTTTCTTTTTTTACAAACAACCCCGGTGCACCCCAAGAGGATTGGCTAGGTCTAACAAATTCCTTCTCCAACAAATCCTTCAATTGCTCCTTTAACTCCTTCAACTCTGTTGGGGCCATACGGTAAGGGGGAATAGAGATATGTTCGGTGTCGAGAAGAAGATTATGCCAAAATCTGTCTCTCTGTCGGGAGGGACACCGGGAAGGTCATTTGGGAAGACATCAAGAAATTCATTTACAACCAGGACCCACTCAATGGAAGGAACTCTGGACTCCACATCTTTGACTCCAACATGATAATACAAATACCCCTTGGAAATCAACCTATGGGCTTTAATGCATGAGATGAACCTACCCCTCACTATTACATCATGACTTTCCCACTCAATGATGGGTTCACTTTGAAATTGAAACTTGACTCTACAGGTTCTACAATCGATAGAAGCATAGTATACATGCAACAAATCCAACCCAAGGATACATTAAAATCAACCATATCAAATTCAACATGATCACAAGGTAAGATTTTATGCAAGATGCAAACTGGGCAATTTCTATACACCCTCCTAGCAACAATAAATGGACCAATTGAAGTAGACACTTCATATGACTCATCCAATAACTCTGACTCAACATGGAACTTTTTAGCAATAAAAGGGGTAACAAAGGAAAGGGTGGCACCTAGATTAATCAAAGCATATATATCATGATAAAAAATTTTCAACATACTGTTAACAACATCGAGGACCTCACCAACCCCTTGCCTCCTATGTAGAGCATAAAAATGATTGTGCCTTGGGGCACCACCTTGAGGACCACCTCTGCCTATGGGCCTTTATGACTCCCTCCACATCTAGTACAGACATTATTAGGAGCCGTCCCAAGATTACCTTGAGACCTAGGGAAGTCATTGGCAAACCCCCTATTAATAGCATGAGGAGGCCTTTGGCCTTGAGGAAATCTAACACCATTGGGAAACTTGGCTTCGAAATTGGGCTCTCTTAGCCTCATGGCCCCTCCTCATTCTCAACTTCTCTTATTCCATTTTCTCAGGATATGTCATCAACCAAGATAAGTCCATGTCACTAATAAGCATTGCGAACCGACACTCTTCACTTACAAAATCAGAGACTCCTATAACAAACTTATTCATCCTTGACCTAGAATCGGCCTCCCAGTAAGGAGCATACTTTGAAAGTTGATTAAATTTTAGGGCATACTACGTCACACTTATACCACCTTGTCTCAAGTTCATAAACTCAACCAACTTTGCTTCTCTAAGCTAAAGAGGGAAGAACTGATTAAGGAATAGTGTCTCAATACCTTGGAATAGCACCACCTAGCAACGTGGCAGAGGAGGATGATCAACTCGGGCATTGGTTCCTACATGGTGATATCATGTAGGCAAGAGTATATGTTAGTATGTTTGAATGTACTAGTATCCGGGATTTAATGCAACAAGAGATAGGCATCATAATCCAAAAATACAAGATGATAGACAATACGCATATTATAGCAAGATGGAATATATGATCAATGCATAAGTAAAACATGCTTAAGTATATCATGCACATATAGAATATCATATGTGAAGAATGAGACAAAGCAAGAACTCTTAAGGTATAAACCCCTTGGTGATTGATGATGGTCGCACCCCGCCATCTATGGTGACAAAGTATAAACCCCTCACATAGTTGATGGTGGTCATATCCTACCATCCATGGTGACGAGGTATAAACACCTCATATGGTTGATGATGGTCATAGCCCAAACATCCATGGTGACGAAGTATAAACCCCTTGCATGGTTACCCAGGTTCTTTTCCACCCGGATTGGGCATGATTTATGCAATACTTTATATAGGATTAATCATAGACTCTAATGCAATATCTTATTTAGGAATAAACATATAAATAAGCTCATTTCATCATCATAACATCATTCATATCATATCTCATGCTTTGGACATTGAATTCCTCAAGAAATCATAGCCAAACATTTTATCAAACACCATGGGAGTGTGTAATGGGGGTGAACGAGCATACAATTTAGAGATGAAATCGTGCAGGACAATCAGAATCTTTAATCAACATGTTGCAACACCCCCAAGGCATTCATATCAAAGCCTTTATCAATTCCAACATTAGATCTAAGATTGAAGCTCAAACCTTGCTTAAACAACAATAGTTTCATGTATTAAAAATCATTGTGCAGTAAATTTCTCAATAGTCAAGACCCACACATGAAATCCATTTTAAATCATGCATTTATTAAGTAAAAGAGGGTTTAGGAACTATTGGTGGAAGGACCCAATTGTTCAACACCACATAGCTTAGCTTTTGTGAAGTTTCCGAAGAAGACTTTAACGGAGATTTGAAGCTTGATGAGATCCTTGAAGAAATCCTTGAGATTGGCCTTGACTTTGGGACTTGAATTTAGGGTTGGAAATGAGTCTAATTGTTTGGGGAAATATTGGGGAATGTTTTGGGATGATATGAGGGTTAAATAAGGCTAAGTATAGGTGAAAGTATGTTTAGGAAAACTTATGTCCAACACTTGGAAAAATCTGGGCGAACTAGAAAAAGACAGTGCAGGAAAACAACCTCTCTGCGTCGCGGAGAGATAGCGCACCGTCTCTGGAAATTGCACCAAGTGCAAATTTCAAAATTTGGTTCCTTTGCTTTAAATTCAAGGTTAGACCCTAGGCACCCTAATTTGGACCCCCTAAACAAGAATATGGAGTCAAATTTTCGAAATTCCAAACAAATTTTTAGATATATGAAAAATAATTTTCTAGTTACTTCTGAAACACGTTTTCGGCAACTTTTTGAGGTCATTCCAGCTTTTAAATCAGGGTTAAACCCACCCCTACTAAATTTTACCCCTGAATAAGAATATGAAGTCAGGTTTTTGATATCAGTCACGAATTTTGAGATATACAGAAATTATGATTCAGGGCACTTTCGAGGCATATTTTCGGATACTTTTTAGGGTCGTTCAGTGTTATAGCTTGAAATGATTCCTTGAATTCCAAAGTTGAGCTTGAGATCTTTATATATGAATGAGCGAGTTGATAGAGTCTTAGAGGAGTTTGAGAGTGGGTTTTGTGAGTTATAGAGTTGAAAAAATAGCTAAGTATGGGTGATTTTCACGTTTAAGTGGGCATGGGGATATGACCCCAATGCCTTTGGCCGAAAAAGAAAAAACAAGGAAAATATTGTACTGGTCCGCTTCCATTCCGAAATGCAGACCCATCACGGAGGATGTTTTTGTACTAGTCCACGTCGTGTCCTGGTACCGGATACACACCAGAAATAAAAAATTAGTAAAAATTATCTTTTGATACGGGTCTTCTAAAATCTGGCTTATATCCATCCCCCACTCAATTTTGCCCACTGATCAAGAATATGAAGTTGGATTTTCTATCAGGCACAAATTTTTAGATATATGAAAATTACGATTATAGGCATTTCAAAGCACATTGTGGGGAGTTTCAATATCTCTCCCTTGGGGACATTCGTCCCCGAATATTAAAGAAACATGCATAAGAGAAGTAATAATGGAGATTTTAGCCCAACATGAATGCATCAACTGCTTTTAAATATCATTTTTCAAAAATCTCAGCATGAATGTCAAAAATCACCATAATCTCATTACCATAAATATGAATGCACGCAAATTGACCTAAGGGCTGAAACATAAGACTTGTAATTATATAGAGGACTTAAGTTATTACCTTCGGCTTGAATATAGTGGAAGAGATGTGGGTATCGATTTTTCATGTCTGCCTTGGTTTCCCATGTGGCACTTTCAACTTGTTGATTCCTCCAAATGACCATGACGGAAGATACATCTATGTTTCTTAACCTCTTCACTTGTCTATCCAAATTCTCCATCGAGACATCCTCATAAGTCAAATTATCTTCTACAACAGCCACAACGTTCAAGGGAACTATAGCACTTGGGTCACCTACACACTTTCTCAACATGGCAACTCTAACTCATATGCAACCTCACCCATTCTCCTCAAAACTCTATAAGGACCGACAAACCATGGACTCAATTTTCCTTTCTTGTGATATCGGTTCACACCCTTCATGGGTGATACAAGTAAACCCAATCGCCAACCTAAAACTTAAGATTTCTTCTCCTAACATTAGAGTAGGACTTTTGTCTATTTTGTCTTGTTTTTAATCTCTCCCTTATCAACCTCATCATTCCCCTCCATGACCAAATTCGGATCTAGCAAAGCCATCTCCCCCACTTCAAACCCCCCAACTAGGGAACTTCAATGTGTACAATATAAAGCTTTAAATGGAGCCATACCAATGCTTAAGTGGTAGCTATTGTTGTAAGCAAACTTAATAAATGGAAGATTTTCAACCCAACTACCTTTAAACTCCAAAACACAAGCTCTAAGCATATCCTTAATGGTTTGGATAGTCATCTCGGCTTGACCATCCATTTGAGGATGAAAGTCATGCTAAGTTTAACCTTGGTACCAAGACCTCTTTGGAAGGACCTCCAAAAATTTGAAGTGAATTGAGCACCACGATCTGAAATGATATACTAGGGCACCCTGCACTATCTAACCAACTCAGGTATATACAAATTGGCATAATCATTGGCATCATAAGTGGTTTTGAGTAGTGCAAAAAGTTATCCGACTTTGCCATTCTATCCATAACAATACAAATAGAGTCAAAGTGTTTCCTAGTCTTGGGAAACCCAACCACAAAGTCCATGTTGACCTTTTCTAACTTCCATGTAGGAATTTCTATGTCTTGGGCTAGGCCACCTAGACTTTGATGTTTGGCTTTCACTTGTTCACAGTTGTGACATCTGGATATGAATTTGGTAATATCTCTCTTCATACCACGCTGCCAATACATCTCCCTTAAGTCTCTATACATCTTCGAAGAACTGGGGTGAACAGAATAGGATGAATTATGGGCCTCCTTCAAGATCCCAATTTTTCAAGTCATCAACATTAGATACACACAACCTACCTTGGTACTTTAAGTGAACCATCTCCCTTTTGGGAGAAAACCTCCACTTTACCATCTTTCACCAAGGCCTTTAACTCAAATCAAGTGGGGTCAAGATCTTGTTTTAACTTTACTTCGTCAATCAAACAAGATTTAGAACCATAAGCAATCACCACACCACCATATTCAACTTCATCCAACCTAACCCACAATCTAGAAAACTAGTGAACTTCTCTAGCCACCCCTTTGCCCCCATAATCAATATGAGCTTGACTACCCTTGGACACTCAACTTAGAGCATAGGCCACAACATTAGCTTTGCCAGGATGATAATGCACACTATATTATAGTCTTTGAGGAGCTCTAACAATCTTCTTTGTCTCAAGTGAAGATCCTTTTGGGTGAACACGTATTGGAGACTTTTGTGGTCGGTCAACACATCAACATGAACCCCACACACGTAGTGATACAAAATTTTCAAAGCAAACACCACAGCCGCCAATTTGAGATCACAGGTAGGATAATTCTTCTCATGCACCTTTAGTTTTCTAGAGGCATATACTATCGTGTTGCCATTTTGCATCAAAATACACCCCAAACCAATTCTTGAGGCATCACAATATACCACAAACCCTTCCAACCCTTCCGTTAGAGCCAAGATAGGAGCAGAGACAAGCTTATATTTCAAAGTTTGAAAAACCCTTTTCATCGATCCACATGAATTTTTCCTTCTTTTAAGTCAACTTTGACATAGAAGAATAAATAGAGGAAAAACAATTCACAAACCTTCGGTATACACCGCCAAACCCAAGAAACTCCTAATATCCAACGTAGTCAACGGTTTAGGCCAATTCCTAATCACCTCTATCTTCTTAGGATCCACCTTAATGCCATCACTCAACACCACATGCCCAAGAAAAGCAACCGCTTTCGACCAAAATTCACATTTTTTATAGTTAGCAAACAACCTCTCATCTCTTAAGATTTGTAACACTACCCTCAAATGACTCACATGCTCTTCCTCACTCTGGGAATAAATCAATATATATATCATCATAAAGACCACCACAAACATGTCAAGTAGGGTTTAAAGACCCTATTCATGAGATCTACAAATATATTTGGTGAATTAGTCAACCCAAAGGACATAACTACAAACTCAAATTGTCCATACCTAGTCCGAAAAGCCATCTTGGGAATATCAGTCTCCCTCACCTTCACTTGATGTTATCCAAACCAAAGATCAATCTTAGAAAAGTTACTAGTCCCTTATAGTTGATCAAAAAGGTAATAAATCCTTGGTAGAGGGTACTTGTTCTATATGGTAACCCGATTAAGTTGCCGGTAGTCAATGCACATTCTAAGAGAACCATCCTTTTTCTTCACAAATAACAGCAGTGTACCACAAGGTGACTTACTAGGCCTTATGAAACCCTTCCCCAACAAATCCATCAGTTGATGCTTTAATTCTTTCAATTCTGCTAGGGCCGTATGGTAAGGGGGAATAGAAATGGGTTGAGTATCGGGAAGGAGGTCTATACCAAAGTCTATTTCCCTTTAGGGAGGAACACCGGGAAGCTCATCGGGAAAGATATCAAGAAACTTATTAACCACCAGAACTGACTCAATAGGAAGGACTTTGAACTCGACATCCCTAACCCTCATAAGATGATAAAGGCAACCCTTAGAAATCAACTTTTGTGCTTTTAGACAAGAAATGAATATATCCTTGGCCACCACTACTTTCCCACTCAAGGAAGGATTCATTAGAGAATTGGAATTCAACCCTACGGGTTCTACAATCAATGAAAACATAATATGCATGTAACCAATCCATCCCAAGAATAACGTCAAAATCCATCATATCAAATTCAACAAAATCACAAGACAAGACTTTATACAATATGAACACATGATAATTTCCATAGACTCTTTAAGCAATAATGGACTCACCAATGGGGGTAGATACTTCATACGGTTCACACAATAATTCGGGACTCACATGAAGATTTTTGCCAACAAAAAGAGTAATAAAAGAAAGAGTGGCACCCGGATCTATCAATGCATACACATCAAAATCAACAACGTTTAATATACCACTGATGACATCGGGAACCTTATCTACCCCTTTCCTTCGTTGGAGAGAATAGAATCTATTTTGCCTTGGAGCATCCCCTTGATGGCCTCCCTTTGCCCTTGGACCAGCATTAACACCTTGGCCTTTAGGATGACCATCTATATCTTTATTTCAAGTAGGAGGATAATCAACAACCATGTGACCCACCTCACCACAACCACAACAAGCATTGGAGTCTCCCAAGCGTGGGACATTATGGCTTCTACCACATCTTTGGTGTTAGGATTAGACACTCCACCATTACCACTTTTGATTCTTGGTTTGTCATTGATAAATCTCTTATTATGAGCATTGAAAGACCCTTGGCATTGAAAATTAGGGCCTTGCGAAAATCGACCACCCTTAGAACCTTGGAAATCACCTTCAAAATGAGCCCTCTTGGACTCACCACTTCTTCTTTCCCCCCTCTAGTTGCTATGCATATGTCATGAGATAGGAAAAATCCATATCATCCACTAGCATGGCAGTACGACACTCCTCATTAACCAAGTCGGACACTCCTAACAAAAATTTGTTCATTCTAGCTTTAGGGTTGGCCACCAAACGTGGAGCATACTTGGAAAGCTTGTTGAACATGAGGGCACACTCCTATACACTCATGGAACTTGCTTAATTTTCATAAACCCCATCATGTTATCTTCTCTTAACTCAATAGGAAAGAACCGTTTGAGGAATGCGAATTTGAACTCCTCCTAAGGGATAATATTATCATTTCCCTTCTCCAACTTCAATTGAGTGAACCAAATTTGGGCCACACCTTTGAGTTGGTAGGCCCCTAACTCCACTTTCTCTTATGAATTAACCCTCATGATAGATAGCACTTTATACACCTGATCGATAAACTCTTGGAGATCCCCTTCTAGCTTGGATCCATGGATCTTGGGTTAATTCTTATGAAATCTCTCACCTTAAAAGCCAGAGTAAGAGCATGAGGGGCTTGGGCCCCTTGTTTTATTTTGTCATTCATAGCACAGTCTAACATTGTGACAGCATCTCAGAACTCTTCTTGGGCTACCCCTTTATTTTGAGGAGCTTGAGGAGCGGGAGGCGCTAGTTTCTCCTCGGGAGTATGGGCTCTCCTCCGTATTCCCCTTGGAATCGGCATGACCTAGAAGAAAACAAGAACATTAATTAGTGGAAAAGCCTTATAGTTACACCTAAAGCATGATATAGACCATGAAGAAGTGAAACATTTCCTAAAACGCCTCATAGACTCTCATTCATAGTTCTCGCGCACTTCACAACCATGAATAAGACTCTAATCAATGCAGTATGTTGGATTTCTGATGACCATTAAAAACCTAGTGCTTTGATACCAAGTTTGTCACGACCCAAACCTAGCGATAGGACGTGACACGACGATTTGTAACCCGAAAGGACCCCAAACAAGCCTCTTAGCATATCAATCAAACATCCTTGGTCGCAGAAGCAAATTAAACAACAACAATAAATAAATTATAAAGGGGAATAGGACTAAGGGAAATCATGATATTCATAAAATCATAAAAGAATTAATCTAATAGTATAAGTATATCATAATATCCAACAACACCTCTAACTTGGAATGGAGCAGGGGCCAAAACACTTTCCAGGCTCACCTTCGTAGTGACAAGGGTTTAACATAATGATGTCTCAAAATAGCAAGCGTAATATCGACAGTTTCCTCGGACGTGAGGACGCACCAATGCTTATCTTTGAAGTACAAAACTAACCACGTGGAGGATGATCAAAACTAGCTCCGGTCCCTACATGGTAATATCATGTAGGCATAGAATATACCTTCACATTTGAATGTAGTAAGTATGCGGAATGCAATGCAATAAGAAATAAGCCAATATATTCTAAATGCACAATCATAAGCAATGGATATATATATTCTCAACATGTTATGCATGGTCAATGCTTGTAATAAAATATTCTTGCAAAATATTCAACTTGCATAGAACATAATAGTTATTTGTGAAGAGACCTTAATCGACATAGACCAAGCGAGCTACCACTTGGAATCCAAGGTATGTCACCCCCTTAGTAAGGTGATCGAAGCTTGTCACCCCTTCCACAAAGTGATCGAGGCATGTCACCCCCTTGAAAAGTTGTGGTCTACTTGCCATGGCAGCCATACAATGAATAATCTGAGGCATATTACCCCCTCATCAAGGTGATCAAGGCATGTCACCCCTTTGACAAGGTGTGGTATAACTAGATGGATCCACTAGAAAGTTGTAAGAGAGATCATGTATATTCCTGTGGTGGCACATAGTTTAAAGTCTAAGACTTTACATAAGGACCCCTTGAGTGGATCCCCCTATCTTAATTCTTAATCAGAGCTAAGTCTAATCCCACGGAATACTTGAAATAGTCTACTTTAATCATAACATGAATAACTTGTAAAAGACATGATTACATGTCTTGAGTAGCTCATAAACATGCTTGAACTCTAATAGCGAGCCTAACTTAAACATGAGAGTATATAATAATGACACATGATCGTTTTCTTTAACATGAATGGCTCATAAGTGGTGAAAATATTGAAAATAGGGCTTAACCTGATAATTATAAAATCATAGATACTTTTCATGAATTCTATACATACATGAAAGCCCTTAATCATCATGGAATCACTAGACTTGTAAATTTGTAATAGATCATCAATAACTTGAGAATTATAGTCAGGTCATTTTATCAAACACATGGTGAGTTCATGATACTTGTTCAAAATCATGTAATTAAAGAGTGAAATGGGATGACTAAACTCAATGTAAATCAACCCACCAAAATTTAGTAAAACCCTCATGTAGGGTGCATTGAAATCCATTACAAAAGCTAATAATAATTCATAGTTTCATACCTCAAAATATGCATACTGTTAATAAAGATAATCAATTCATGGAATAAACTTGAAATAGATATTCATGCATAATCAATAAATACTTGGTAAAAATCTCAACATAATTTATGTTCATAATCCACAACAAGAGGTACCCATAGGTAATACAACTTGAAAACATGCAATTTTCATGAAAAAAAGAAGTTGGGCTCCATGAGTGAAAGGACCCAATGGATGAAACCAACGTACCTTAAATCTTAAATTCTTTAAGGTGAACTTGAAGTAGACTTAGAGCTTGAAATGAATCCTCAAGTTGAAAAGTTGAGCTTGAAATCTTTAGATTTAGATGAGAGAGTTGATATAGTCTTAGAGGGATTTGAGAGAGGGTTTTGTGAGTTATAGCATTGAAAAAATGACTAAGTATAGTTGATTTTATGCTTAAGTGGAGATGGGGTTATGACCCCAATGCCCTTGGCTGAAAAAGAAAAAGTAAGAAACTATTATACTAGTCCGTGTGCAGTCCACGATGCAGACCCATCGCGGAGGAAGTTTCTATACTATCTGCGCCCAGTCCGCATTGCAGCCTGGTCAAGGATTGGAAATTGAAAATTAGCAAAAAATATTTTTTTGGGTCTTCTAAAATCTAGGTCATACTCATTTCCGACTCAATTTTTCCCCTGATCAAGAACATGAAGTCATATTTTTGATATCATGCATAGATTTTTAGATATATGAAAATTATGATTATGGGCACTCCAAATCATATTGTGGGGCATTTCATATCCTTTGCAAGTTATCCCACCAGCATCCTTTGAAAGCCTGAAACACATTCATAAGTCCAAAATTCTTGTGCTGGCATATCAGAATTTTGTTTTTACTCTGTTGGATGAATTTTGGAAACATCACAGTGATAGGAAGTACAAAATCTACAAATCCATCATCATTAAAAGCTGATGTGTTGTATTTATATACTTCTATTCTTTACTCATCGATGAGAAAAACAATAGTGATATAATTCTTTTGATCCAGATTCAAAATTGGGAATATTTGCTTCATCTTGTCATATTTTCTTCCACCTAGATAAGGAAAAGCACCAGTTGCATATGCCATGAAGTCATCATCAAATCGATATAAAGTAAACACATCTGATAATGAAAGTCTTCTAGAAACTTTTGGAGTAGCAAGGTCACAACATTCTTCATAGCGACGAATTAACTCCATGTTATGTATAGGCTAGTTCTATCTACATGATTCTGTAAATGTTTTATTGTATAGGTAATGAACCAAGTTCCATATTTGAGTAGTGGTGATTTGAATTTGATAAAAGGCGTTGTGACATTTTGACATGTTCCAAGTCAAACCCAACGTAAGTATTTAACCTCAATATAAAAAAATGTTGTTGAGTTTAAAGATCTAGGGAAAAGTATTGAGTTACACCAATAGGGATTGATGTTTAAAAAATGGAACAAGGTAACTAGGGTACTTGCTCGACTTAATTAAACTATTAGGTGTACCTCTTACTTGAGCTATATGGATCTAGTTAAGGTGTTCAAGGCTAATGGGTCAAAAGTAAGCCTATGTTAATGGACTTGAGGCCCAAACAAAGTAAGAGAAAGAAAAATGGAATAAACAAGGGAAGCCCACCTTAAAAATCTTCCAATCCATAAGTAGTTTGCCCAACAAAAGATAATACAAGTAGGTGTGTCACCTACTTTGACCTTTTTGATGAGCTTGACCTACATAAGCATCTACATCACCTATTTGGCCATTTAGTGGGAAAATGAAGCAAAATAAAGAGGTTCTAAGGGATTATTTTAATGGCCAGAAAGGGCTTATAGAAGGAAAGGATAGCTGAAGATTTTATTCATTTTAACACATAAAAAATAGGTTAAACTCCAACTCTCTCTTCTCTCTCAAGGGTCAGTGAATAGCAGCCTTAAAATTCCTTAAGGGTTCCTGAGAAAGACGTTCTTGTTGCAGGCTAAGGTGAGTGAGAATACTTATAGATTTAGCTTAATTCCATTGCAAAAAACAAGGTAAACATGTTACTTATGCTTAAATAGAAAATAGGGCAGAATATTTTTCCAAGTTGCTGCTCATTTCTCTTGATTCTTAAAAGACTTTCGGATTCTTGTTTGGTTTAAAAGATGAAGAGAAAATGAAGTTCTTGAAGAAATTAAATTGAAAAGGACAATTTATAATAATTGAAGTATTTTACCGCCATATCTTTATTTTCCTTTGACATGACGTTAAGTATGATATTTTATGTATAAGTTTGATAAGAACTCATGAGAGCATGATTGAGAATTAGGGTATCGCGCCTTCATGTACATTGAAATGTTTTGGAACTATTTTGGTGTGTGGACATGTTGAAATAGTTTGGTCAATGTCGGGAATGGGTGTGGATTGTTGGTGCTGAAATATAGAAAAAAGGTGCAATGTTACTTTGCATAATTATGTGTTTTGTGCAGTTGTTATGTGTTGTAACTTATGAGCTGTTGTAAGCGTATGATGGAATTAAAAAAAAAGGCTGAGGTGTACGAAATGCAATTAGAGAGGGAAGGGTTGAAAGAACATCCTTAGGTTGGTAGTCACGAAATTGCTGTTAGGATGTTATTTTAGGCAAGCTTGAACTGCCAACGCACAGTTATTAGCCACTAATACTAGTTCTATTGCCCATCCTATTGTAGATAAGCATTTGAAAAGAAAATAGGTTACTTTATGGAATTACAAGGTCATATAGCAAGGTATGTAATACTATCATATTTCATATTCTTTGGCATCAAATACAATACTTGTGTCACTATCATAAGTGAGCTTTACAAGTCTATTTGAAGGCAATGTTGCCTATTAGCAAATTTGTGATTTTACTTTTCCAAGAACTAGAGTGAGGAGTCTACTTTTGTTCCCAATTGTGTCATTTGAACTCCTAAGTAGTTTGCCAATGTCACACTTGTTTCCTATTTTATTGTACTGTCGTAAGAGACTATTATCTTATAATATGATACTGGTACATAACTTTGAATCTTAAAGATTATCATGACCACCAACGTAGTAATCTCAATGTATGAAAGATTAACTTGAATATTGTCCACAACGTGGGTGGCAGCCCAGGGGCAAGAGCCTAGCATGGGATAATATCACTTAAGTTATGAGGGTGGTAGCCTAGGGTTGAAAGCCTAGCATGGATCGATCCCAATCTTTATAGCTGTGAGGACAGTATCCCAGGGGTTAAAATACCTAGCATGGGTCATCCTCCTTTTTTCGCTGATCAGTTGATCATTTATAGTGCACGTCTAAAGAATTATAAAGAGCTGAAAAGTAAAGAAAAGAATGTAATGTATATGGTCCCACAAGTACAATAAAAGTGGTCTTTACTATGATTTGGGTATTTATATCTTGTTACTTAATTTCACTTGACTTTTCATTTTTCATATGTTATTGCTTACATATTCAGTACATTACTTTGTACAGACGTCCCTTTTGGGGGATGCTACAACTCATGATGCAGGAGCAGGTACTACAACCAGTAAACCTCAGTGTAGACGCACCCAACATTTATTTAGTATTGGTGAGCTCCAAGTTGATTCGGGATTTTACTGAGTTTTTAGTACATGCGTTTTGGTATTTATAATAGCTCAAAGTAAGGCAGGGCCTGTCTTGACCTATGTTAAGGTCTTGTATCTTATAGAGACTTTATAGACTTATTGAATATAGTTAAGTTGTATCTTATCTGTAAATAGTTGTGGCCTCAATGGCCATGTCTGGTATTTATGTTTAGGTACTACCTATTTTATCTTTTATATCTCTAAAAGGAACTTGTCACTGACTGTGGTTGTCACTATCATATGCATAGTGCGGAAAAGTTATATGTTGGTTCTCTCGAGTCTTGATGGCTCCAAGTGCCTGTCCATCCTTATAGATTTAGAGGTGTGACAAAAGTGGTATCAGAGTGGGTCATCCTTGGGAATCTACAAAGTCGTGTCTATGTATAGTCTTGCTTATTGGTATGTTATGAACCACATCAGTAAAATGAGGCTACAGACATTTAGGAAGTGCCTCTTTTATTTCATTTCCAAGATCTTGCTGTAAAGCCACTATCATAGGTAGATCATATCTAACCCCTAAATGGCTTGTGTTATGTATAGAAAAAGATATCTAGCATAAGGAGAAGAAGTACAATTAAGCAGATTTATCTTAGAGAAGGGACTATCCAATCGCAAGCTAGACCTAACCAATGTGAGATTCCAGATGAGTCCTTATCATAGAGTTCCCCGACTCCTCCACCTCCAGAAGAGCTAAGGAGGGCAACAACACCTCTAGAGCCTCCTCTTAATGCTACTAAATATGATTTAAGAAATGCGGTCCAATTATTAACTCGTACAATTAACTGTTAAGGTCAAAGGCAAGAAGGTCCAGTTGTAGGTATTGGTGGTACAGATGGGGAAGCTAGCACGCGGATACACGACTTTCTTAATTTGGATCCTCTTTCATTCACTGAGTCAGATCCTAAAGAAGACCCATAAGACTTTATCAACCAAATCCAATGGACCTTGGATGTTATGCACAGAAGTGGTATAGAAGTTGTTGAGCTAGCAGCATATTGAGTAAAAGGGTTGGTTGTATTGTGGTATGAAACTTGGAAGAAATCAAGGGGTACAGATGCACCTCCACTTGTTTAGAAAGAGTGGTAAAAGGCATTTATTTACCACTATCTACAATTGGAGATTTGAGAGGCCCATTCATATCAATTCTTAAATCTTCACCAAGGAGGTATGAGTGTGAGAGAATATAGTTTTCAATGTAATTCCTTGGCCATGTATGCTTCTAATGTATTTGCTACTATAGAGGATTGAGTTCATCAATACATGGATAGATTAGATCCCTATATGGTTAGAGATAGCTCCATTGCATCCTTGAATAAAGAAATGGATATAACGAGGACGCAAGCTTTTTCACAAAAGTTGGAGTATCAATGGCAAAGTAGTAGGACCCAAGAGTAAGAAAGAGCATAGTCCAAGGGAGCTAGATCTACAAGGTAGTTTACACCATCCCAAGGTGAGTTTAGGGCTCGAGTTTCTAATAAACCACCCGGGCCATCATTTTCTTACTCTACATCTAGTGCTCCACCTTACTATCAAGGGTTTAGGGAAATCAGTTTAGCCAACAAGGTGAAATCCAAGGTTCACTAACAGCAAAGCAGCAAGTGCAAGGAAGTATGAACTAATCAAGACCTCCTTGACAACTTTGTAAGCAATGCACGAGGACTCATCTAGGTGCATGCAAAATTGAGATAGATGTTTGGTTTTTTATGGCACACCAGGTCATATGATGAGAAATTCCCCTCAACACGATATGGGTGGTATGGCCACACCTACTGGATTAGTTGTTGCATTATCATCAACACTGCATTCCTTAGGTAGGGGTCCACAATTTTCTGCAGGTCATGGTAGGGGTGTTAGAGGGAAGCTAGTTCTAGTGGAGCTCAAAATCGCATGTATACTCTGGAGATCCGCAAAATTTGGAGGCTTCCCCGAACATGGTTACAAGTAAATTGTCCATCTTTTCACTTATTGTATATGCATTAATGACCCTGGATCTACTCGTTCATATATTACTCCATTAATTACTGGGGAGTTCCAAAGAGTACCCGAATTATTGATTAAACAATTTGAAATATCTAAGCCAATTGGTGTGTCCATTACAGATAGAAGTATCTATCATAATGGCATAGTAACTATTTGTGATAGTGACACATTAGCTGTCCTTGTTGAGCTAGAACTGGTAGATTTGATATTATAATGGGTATGGACTGACTAGCTTCTTATTATGCCATGGTGGATTGTTGAACTAAGACGTTGCCTTCTATTTTCTAAAGGAGGCAGTCTTTGCATTGATAGGTAATATTGGGCCGCCAAGAGGTAGGTTTATTTCCTATTTTAAGGCAAGGAAGATGGTGTATAAAGGTTACATATGTCATTTAGTAAGAGTGAAAGATAGATATGTAAATCCCCTGGCCCTTCAATCTGTTCCGGTGGTGAATCAATTTTCAGGTGTATTTCCTGAAGATTTTTCGGGTTTGCCTCCTAAACGAGAAGTTGAGTTTGGTATTGATGTTCTTCCAGATACAAAGTCTATATCCACTCCCCCCATATAGAATGTCCGACAGAATTACATGAGCTAAAGGAGTAATTAAAAGTTTTGCCAGATAAGGGATCTATAAGGCCTAGAATGTCCCATTGGGAAGAACCAATTTTATTGTATGCAAAAAAGATTGCTCATTGATGATGTGCAATGTCTACCGATAGTTAAATAAGGTGATGATAAAGAAAAAATATCCCCTCTTTAGAATTGATGATTTATTTGATCAGTTATAGGGTGCTAAGTGTTTTTCAAAGATTGACTTACGGTCAGGTTATCACCCAGTGATAGTCAGAAATGAAGATATACCCAAGACAATTTTTCGAATGCGGTACGGTCATTTTGAGTTCTTAATCATGTCATTTGGGCTATCAAATGCTCCAACAATTTTTATGGATTTGATGAATGGGGTGTTCAGGCCATTTTATGATGTGTTCGTGATAGTATTCATAGATGACATTTTCGTGTATTCAAGATCAGAAGAGGATCCTGCTAATCACCTGCATCAATTATTACAAATTCTTCATGATGGTAAGTTATAGCTAAAGTTTTATAAGTACAAATTTTGGTTAAAATCGGTGGCAATCCTGAGCCACATTATATCTGATGAAGGAATAAGGGTTAATACCCATAAGATAAAAGTTGTGAAGAAGCCAAAAACTATAAAACCTACGGAGGTTCATAGTTTCTTTGGACTGGCAGGTTACTATCGGAGGTTTGTTAATGGATTTTCTTCTATTTGTGCACCATTAACCAAGCTAATGTATAAGGCAGCCAGGTTTTAATGGAGTGATGATGTTAAAGAAGCTTTCAAGAGATGAAAAACAAATTGATGACGACACTTGTATTGGTACTTCCTGAAGGAACAGAAGGTTATGCAGTGTAATTAAGATGATTCGGGAGTGCGCTTAGGATATGTCTTGATGCAGCATGGTAAATTAATAGTTTATGCCTCAAGGTAGTTGTGTCCACATGAGTAAAACTATTCAACCCATGATTTGGACCTAGCAATAGTCATATTTGCCTTGAAGATATGGCGCCGCTATTTGTGTGGAGTTCATATTGACATAAATACTGATCACAAGAGTCTAAAATACATCTTTAAGCAAAAGTACAAGAATATAAGGCAACGAAGGTGGCTTGAGTTATTAAAAGATTACAACATTGAATTTTGTATCACCCCGGAAAGGCAAATGTAGTGGCAGGTGCTTTAAGACGTAAAACAATGGCAAGGACTTTTGAGCAGTCCGCAATCAGACAAGATCTACATCAATTATCCAGCCTAGGAGTTTGACTTCTTGAATCTCTAGACTAAGGCATTAATATGCAAAATTCAACAGAATGCTTATTAATAGAGGAAGTGAAAGAGAAACAATACATAGAACCGTTCTATTACAACTTAAGGAGAATGTGCAACCAGGTATGACAAAGGCATTTGTTCTCACACAAGAGGGAGTACTTCTATGTCAAAATAAATTGTGTTTACCTGATGTAGATGGCCTAAAAATGAGAATTATGAGACAAGCTCATCATTCAAGATATTCGGTCCATCTAGGCTAAACCAAAATGTATCATGACTTAAAGGACGTATATTAGTGGGGGGGAGGAATAAAGAAGGACATTGTAGAATTTGTGGCTTGATGTCGCCAAGTTTCGGCTCCATTTTAGAGGATAAAGCAACCACTGTCAAGAAACAGAAATAACCAAGGTATGGTCGATCCCACAGGGAATACGTAGACTCACGAAAATTCACCAATATGCAATCTAAGTAAGTAACTGACTCAATTCCGCAAAAGAGGGGGGTTTGCAATAATCAATGCAAAATGTAAACTAACTTTTTATTCAAGATAAAATAAATAATAGAGAGCAACTAGGATATTATGTTCCCCATGATTCCCCAACTCAGTATTCCTATATAACCTAATTCTTTTCTAGTGTATACCATGTAGGATAGTAATTTAAGTTCACCAAGCCTTTTGCTCAAAGGTGAGATGTAAATTTCACTATGCGACTTGTCGCATCTCTATAGTGTGCATTACTAACCATTACTTATTAGTCCTAGTACAACCTCCCATTGGACTAGTTTGGTTCATTAGATGAGAACGCATCCATCGAACCCTATTAATTAATCCCTTTTCCTATTCATTATTACTACCTTGGTATAGTCAATAATAATAAGCGAGTTTTAATGTTGGCCACCATTAGAAAACTTGCAAGATAAAGAAAGTTAATTAATACATGCATATACACTTTTCATGAATTATGACTTATCATTTTTTACTTTGTTAGTTCTTTACGATTCCCAAAACCTTAGTTGTGGATTTAACTACTCATGCTATGTGTAGATGAAGAGATTATGAATTGACAAGCCATAATTAAACTCATATACAATAGATTTAAGAACAAGAAATCCAATATCAATAAGATCCATAGGCTTTAAGATCAAATTCAACCACAAGTGTCCTCAAAGGCTCTCTCACAATTTTATCGCTCAAAATATTGAGTTCTCTAAGCACTAACCTAAAACTACTCAAAATTGGCAAGAACTTATGAAAAATAACCTAAAAGACCTATTTATAATATTTACAATTCAAATCCTAAATGACTTAGGAGAATTGGTTGGCATGCTCTACGACAACACTTTACGATATGTATTTAGTTCACTCCATAATTGGGGCCTCATACATTGTTGTTGAAAAACTGGACATTCACTTTACGACACCCTTTTAGGACTCGTAAAATAATTTACGACTCGTAAAGGGAGTTTCATCTGATAAACTTCAGAAAGTCTTTATTCTCTAATCCTCAATGCACGAAACCTCTTCTATGACTCGTACATTAATTTATGGTGCATCTGTATGTTCGTAGAATAAACTTCACAAACTTGATCCTTCACTAGAATTCCTTACGAAACCACCCAATGGCTTGTAGAATGGTCTACGAACTCCAAGGTGTCTCGTATAATAGAAAATCTGTAGCAACTCCATAACTTTCCCCAAAATCATTGCCAACCTGTAATTCTACAAATTTAAACAAAAAAACACATGAAACCTACTAACATCGCAATGAGAACACACAAATTCCTAAGTTTTAAGCATCAAAAGTGCTTTATTTTGAAATCATATCAACACCCTCACCTTAAAATTTTTTCTTATCATCAAGCGACGAATTCAATCTATATAGACAACTTAATAACACACAAACCTCAACTCAATGGCATACATCATAAACATCCAAGACTCAGATACCCACACCAACTTTTCAAAATAGGATTAGATAGCTATTTAGCAAACCAATACAAATTTTTGCACATGATGACATAACTAAGACAAGTAAGGTATTATCAACAATCCATAATCACTAAACAAGTCAAGTATTAACAATGCAATGCAAGTGCCCTCATAGAAAGAAGTCTCATTTTTTACACTCAATGATGCGTTCATATTTTACCTTTGGACTATAATTAAAAACTCACCCTCACAAAGATATTCATGCATGATGACCGATACCATAGGCTTACCTATATACTCATGACTCGGACCTTCAACTAATTAAGCTAGGATCACTTTAGGACTTTCTTGGCTAGTAACGTAGGCTCAGGGGGCTTTGGTATGATATTTTGGGAAAATAGTGCCTAAAGGCCCTCATCGAAACTACAATTTTCTACATGATGATGTTCACACTACAATAAGAAAGTGGTCGCTATTAGCAAATAACGTAACTAGAGGTTAGGGTCGAATCCATAGGGAATACAGGGCTTGACTACAAGACTTCACTATTAATCATTTCAAGCATTCATAGCTACAATCTCTAAATTGGTGGGGGGGTATGATTCAACAACAAAATAAAATAAACACTAAACTATAACACAAGGAAACACTTAATTTTAGGGATGACTTAGGAATCACGTTCCCCATGGTTCGTTGACTCGCTTTCCCTGGATAACATAACTACAGTTGGAGATTCTTATGCAGGATGGTAACTTAAGTTCTTCCAGCACTCTGGTGAAGGTAAAGGTTGAATTTCACCATGGCGCTAGGTCGGCCACCATGGCATTCCAATTAACTATTACCTATTATCCCTGTCAACCCTTGGTCAGGGTTGGTTGATTAGACGAGAACATATCAATCTAATTCTTTCATCTATTTTCCTTTTCCTATTCATCACTACCTTGGTCAGGATCATGATACTAGGCAGGGATTGGTGTTGGGCACAACCAAACAACAATCAATTTGAATGGAACTAGATAATACATGCAAAACCCCAATCATAGAAATGCAATAAACGTAGATCACACTAAGTCAACTACCCATGTTTCCAACAACCCCAAGTTATGGGTGTTTAGCTACTCATAACTAAAGCAAAACCAACAAAAATGCAAATACAAGGCATGGTTGAGAGTTTTACCAAAAGCAATGAAAAGTGTAGACACCACAAGTTGCAAACCTAAAAGCTTGATAGATCGGCAATAAGAGTACAACGCAAGGCTTGCAATCCCCAAAATGGGTTTTCTAAGAGAAAATGATAAACCAAGCTAAAACCCTAAAATTCTTGAGAGAATATTCAATGGCAAACTCTATGTTCTAAACCATAATAAAACCCTAACTAAAGCTATTTATTGTGTTTACAAAATAACCCTAAAAATTACACAGAAAAACTAGTTGACAGCTAGTACGCCTCGCGGTTACGACTCGTAGGGTGACCAACAAGTCGTAGTTGCAGTCTCGTATCAGGTTCTTGGCATCTTGGACTCAACTGGCATGACCCATTTTTACGAGTCGATGATTGGGCTATGACTCGTATGCTCCTGTTGTAGTTAGGCCTTAAGTTTTTGGTCCAACATTTTGGCTCCTTGATTTTTTCTACGAGTCCACCTATACGAGTCATAGAGACACTTATGACTCGTAGGATGACCTCGTAGGGGTGATGTCCACTTAGCAGCTTTATATTTTCTAGTCTCTGTTTCTTGCTACAACATACCCTATGACTCGTAGCTTGTGGTATGACTCTTAGATGAGCTTGTATGTCTTATGATTCAGCAAAATCTGTAACTTTTCTTCTAAATCATGACAACCCAACTTTTCTTTAGGAAAAACACAAACACATAAAAACCATAAAAAAAGTCTCATTATGAACTCACAAAATCCCTTGTTTTAGGCATCAAATGTGTTATATTTTGACAAAACATCAACAACCTCAACTTAGAATTATTGATTATCCTCAAATGACAACTCAGTCTACGCAGACAATGAGAAATACATAGTTGCTATACTGATTGCATATACATCATTCATTCTAATCTAGGGATCCAACTATCATTTTTAAAACCAAATTGCAAAGTTACTTAGCACAACAAAACATGATGATTAATCTGGTAACCCAACTACGATAAGCTAAGGAGCATTTAACATCCACAATCACTTATGCAGCCATATGCTAATCAAGTAGTGCAAATACTCTCATATAAAAGAAGTCCCTCTTACTCACTCAAGAAGCATTTAGAGTTTAGGGACTAAGGAGACATTCTCACTCTCACAATTAAAATTCATGTATATTGACAAACACCATAGGCTTGCCTTTATACTCACTTCTGAGTTGGTGATAATGTGGATTCAGATCATTTTAGGACTTATATGCTTGCAGCATAGGTTCAGGGGGCTTTGGTATGGTAGTTTAGGCAAGTAGTGACTGAAAGCTATCCTCGTACCATGGTTACCAACACTTTTTGCTTTTATAACCCAATTTTTTTCAATAAATCCACCGTTATTCTCCTGTTTCAAACTTTTTCTCGAGTGCTTTCTTTCTAGTTTCAGTTGTGCCTTATTTCAGAACTCAATCCTTGCTACTTTTTTCAATTCAAGGCACTTTTCTTTTCTTTTTCTCCACTCAGCTCATGATTTTTCATTTCTTTCTTGATTTCCCAACAAATCACCTCATTGTCATTACTTTACAACAATAAGGTCCAACCTCAACTTAGGGTTTTGGCTTGAGTTGAAGTACACAATATCTATTCCTCAAACCAAGGCCAGAACTTTGTAGCCACCATCAACTTAGGCTTTTTTCCTCAATTAAGGTCCACATATCCAAGGAAAGACCAGGGCCAATATGAAGCTATTTCATCAAACAAGGTTAAGCTAGCAAGGTATCAAGAGAGAATGAGTACATGAGAAGTTCAAAAATTTTGGAACAAAGGATTCACTCACTCATTTGTTGGGTCATTTGGGCTAAAAGTGGGTTCACTTAGAGAATAAAGGCCTATGATCCTTTCCATATCAACCACATCACCAAACAAATTTTAAAGTAACAAGGCAAGTTCTGGTTCCATACAAGATGCATCAATGCAACAAAATAAGCTCACAATACACATGACTATGCACCCACAATCAAGTCTAGACATACCGTGATGCTTTAAGTCTTAGCTTACACTCACATTATCAGAATAAACATTAGCTAATACCGAACATGCATGAACATATCAATAATCACAATCTCAAAGAACTTTTTGAGGGTACCCAATTTTTCATCAAAACTTTAAAAGCATCTAAAGACTTTGTATTTAACAATAAATAATACTACTATGAATTTACACATTATCTATACTATCTAAATATGCTTGCTCAACAGAAAATTAAACATCAACAAGGAAAAAGAATCATGGCAAGAAAACCATGGGATAAAAAAAAGGGAAGTTATAGACTCGAGATTACTTGGACTTCACCTTAATCCATAACTTCCCACACCCCACCAAAATAGGATACTTTATCCTCTAAGTAAAGACACATAGAAGAGGTACAAGGGGCATGCTTTGGGTTGCCTTCCAAGAAGAGCCTGATTTATTGTCGCTGCACGACAGGAAACTTTTGTACTCATTCCTCCTCAATGTCCCAGTCTTCCACTATCTTACTTTCTTCCACTTCACCCATATACAATTTGACTGGCTATCCATTGACTTTGAAAGTTTTATCATTTGTGCTTTGTAACTCAATGACTCCATGACTCAAAATGCATATGACTCTGAAGGTCCCCATCCACTTAGATCTGAGTATCCCAAGAAACATCTCAACTTATAGTTATAAAGCAACACCATATCTCCTGGAACAAATTAGCAGTTCTCAATTCTATGATCATGCTTAACTTTCATCCTTTGCTTGTACAATGTTGAGCTCTAATATGCTCGTAGCCTAAACTCATCGAGTTTATTTACTTGCGTCAATCTAGATATTGCTGCTTCATTCCAGTCTAGATTCAACTTATTAAGTGCCTATAGTGCCTTGTGTTCAAGCTTAACTGGCAAGTGACAAGCTATCCCAAACACCAATTGATAAGGGAACACTTTGATAGGGGTTTTGAATGCTATGTATTAGGCCCAAAGCATCATCTAACTTTCGTGACCAGTTAGTGCGAGTCACATTTACCATTTTGGATAGGATTTGCTTGATTTCCCAATTTTATACCTCTACTTTCCCACTTTCTTGAGGATGGTATGTGGTTGCTACTCAATGCTTAACACTATATCTTTCAAGGAGAGCTTTGAACATTCGGTTGCAAAAATGAGAACCTCCATCACTAATAATTGTCCGAGGTGTACCGAACCTAGACAAAATATTTCTTCGGAGAAACTCGATAACACTCTTACCTTCATTGTCAGATAGAGCTATGGCCTCTACCCATTTAGAGACATAATCAATTGCAACCAGAATGTACTTATTACTGTGTGAGCATACAAAGGGTCCTATAAAGTCAACGCCCTAAACATTGAATAGTTCTATCACCAAAATAGGATTTAGAGGAAGCTCATGCCTTCGCGAGACCCTGCCCTATCTTTGACATCTATCACATGACTTGACATAATCATGGGCATCATAATTTATAGACAGCCAATAGTAGCCACATTGTAACATGTTGTAAGCAGTTTGAGCTCCACAGTGATGACCTCCTAACAATGAAAAGTGGACTTCTTCAAGAATACTCATCATGTTCACTTCTAGCACATGTCTGCAGATGATCTCATCCATACAAATACAAAATAAATAAGGCTCATCCCAAAAAAAAGCTTCTTTCCATCATGCATAAAATTGCGACGTTGATGGGTGTTCAAATCAGGTTGCACTATATCACTCACCAAGCAGTTAGCATAGTCTGCAAACCAAGGTATAAGATCATGTGCCACCAAAACTCTTTCATCAGGGAATGAGTCATTTATGTCATGGCCATCATCAAACTTCACCATAGCTTTATCTTCCAATCTACAGAGATGATCGACCACTTGATTTGCTGACCCTTTCTGTTAATCACATCAAAGTTAAACCCCTGTAAGAGAAGTACCCATCTAATCAATCTTGGTTTTGCATCCTTCTTGGGCATCAGATATTTGAGCACTGTATGGTCAGTGTGCACAATCACCTTAGCTCCCAACAAGTATGATTGGAATTTTTCAAAGGCAAAAACTAAGGAAGCAATTCTTGTTCGGTCACTATATAGTTTTTCTAGGCCATATTTAGTGCTTTGTTGGCATAATAGATCGGATGTAGAATTCTCTCCCTTCGTTTCCCCAACACCACACCTAGTGCAACCCCACTTGCATCACACATTAGTTCAAATGGTTGTGACCAATCCGGAGCCACAATAACATGTGTTGTGTCCAACCTTCTTTTCAATTCTTCAAAGGTGTGCATACATGCATCATCAAAAAAAAACATGGTGTCTTTCTCCAACAATTTACATAAGGGTTGTGAGATCTTAAAAAAATACTTTTTGAAGCGGCGGTAGAATCGGCATGGCCTAGAAAGCTCCTAATACCTTTTATTGAAGTTGGTGGTGGCAATTTCTCTATAACTTCAATTTTAGCTTTATCTACCTCTATTCCCTTGCCTAAAATTCTGTGACCAAGGAAGATGCCTTCTTTGACCATAAAATGGCATTTCTTCCAATTTAGCACCAAGTGAATCTCAACCCACCTCTGTAACTCATCACGCAAATGTAACAAGCATTCTTCAAAAAACTATTCAACAACACTAACGACATCCATGAAGACCTTAGGAGTGCTCTCAACCATGTCCGAGAAGATAGATATCTTGCATCTTTGAAAGGTTGATGGAGCATTACATAGTCCAAAAGGTATTCTCTTAAATTCAAAGGTACCATAGGGACATGCGAATGTTGTCTTCCCCTAGTCCTCGGGCGCGATAACAGATGTGATTGTACCTAGAATATCTATCAAGGAAATAATACCATTCCTTCTTTGCCATTATATTGAGCGTCTGATCCATTAAGGGCATAGGAAAATTATCATTCTCGATAGAAGCATTGAGTTTTCTAAAATTCATGCATACTCTCTATCTGGTAACTGGTCTCATGGGGATCAATTCATTTTCACATTAGGCACCACTGTGATACCTCCTGTTTTTGTATAACACCACATTGGACTTACCCCTTCACTATAGGCAATTGGGTAGATTACTCTTGCGCCTAACCACTTGATGATTTATTTCCTCACTACTTCTTGCATTGGGGAACTAACCTTCTTTGATTCTCAATGCGCGATTTATAATCCTTGACTAATTAAATCTTATGAGTGCATATCCCAGGGGGTATGCCCATGATGGTTGTAATTGTCCACCCAATTACCCTTTTGCATTGCTTGAGAACTAAAACAAGGGCCTCTATTTGAGCTTCACTCAAGTCTGCTGCAATGATGATAGATAATATATTATTCTCTCCCAAGTTTGTGTATTTTAGATGTAATGGTGGTGCATTTATCTCCAACTTTGTTGGGACTTTTACAGAAGGCTTTGTAGGTGGTGTTTCCCAGTCATGTAAAGCTAACTCCACCTTGCTTATTGCCTTGGCCCAAATGAAACCCCAAGAGCATTTACTGTAACCCCATAATCAAGAATATTGTCACCATCAAAAGTCATCAACATAGCCGCCAAAGGATCAACTCCAAGCCTTAATTCTACTGGGATCTCCACTTCACTGTCCTCACCTATTGAGATCATTGAAATGACGTAGAACTCAGAACCCATTCCATCTTGTTGACCAACTTGGTACACAACTGCCTTTTCCCCAAACCTAAAAGTGAGTGGGCTCTTTTCCACATCAACTAATGCTCGAGCTGTGGCTAAGAAAGGTCTTCCCAAGATGATAGGAAGTATAAAATCAACCTCATAGTCAATTATGATAAAATCTGCAAGAAATATAAATTTGTCTACCTTTACTAGCACATCATACAGTATCCCCATAGGCTTTTGGATTGTTCTGTTTTCCATCAACAACTGCATCTTTATAGGGACAAAGCTCCTAAAATCGAGCTTCCTAAATAAAATAAGAGGCATCATGTTAATGCTAGCCCCTAAGTCGCATAATGTTTTAGCAAACTCAAGTTCTCTATAGTGCATGGTATGGTGAATATGGGTCTTCCCACTTTTACACCAATAGACTTTATAGTGATGACACTATAATGTTTATAATTTTGAGAAAGCTCTTGGCTCACTTTTTGCTTCTTCTTAACTAGATTTTTATCCATTTGGCATACCTAGACATCCTCTCAAGAGCTTCTTTTAAGGGTATGTCGATTGAAAATTTCTTAAGCATCGCCAAGAATTGTTCAAACTTACCTTCCTCCTTCCTCTTCCTATGCCTTTGAGGAAAAGGGGGAAGGGGCCTTAGAAAGGTTTTATATTTCTTGGGTTTCTCTTCCTGTTGTATGCCATGGTCTCCTCATTCACTCTCTTCTTGTAGATTCCATTTTCGACCATTGGCATAAGGGGATCCACAGTGCTTTTGCTCCTTTGAGTCATCACCGCCATGCAATCCCCTTCGTTCTTAGGATTTTGAACTGTATAGCTAGGTAAGGTACCCTTTTAGCATTGGATCAATTGTGAAGAAAATTCTCCAAATTGTTGTCCGAGTTGCTTAATCACCACAGAGTGAGTCTCCATTTTTTGGTTAATACTTGAAATATTCATTTTCATTTCCTTTAAAGTCTCATCTTAGTAGTCAGCCCTCTTCAACAACTTGTCAAACATCTCTTCAATCCTTGAGGTACTTGACCCGGCTTCACGATTGTTAGGTGGCACATAATGACCATTTCGGTAGCCTTCTCTTCTTCCCCATTCGGCATCTGGTACACTCTCTCTTCCATAATATCTGCTCTGATTGTCTCTATATGCATCATCATGGTTGAAGTTCTGACTTTGATTCCCGGAACCTTGCCTCCAATAGTCTGAATTGGACCCTTGGGGGTTGCTCCAGAAACCCGCCGCTTGGTTGCTTACAAATCATGCATCTTCATCAAAGAATGGAGTGCCATAGATTGGAGCCTTCGGAGGTTGGTGTGTGATTGCTTTGACACTTGCTTGGTTTTTCTTCAAAACCAAGTCCATACTTTTACGGAGTTAAGCATGTTGCTCCATGATCTCTTCGTTTACCTTCCCTTGCTCATTGTTGATGTTGACCGCACAAGAACAACTTGTCACGCTACACACTCATTAAGCCATGCTCTATTGGTTTTAACTACTTATTCCATCCTTTTGGCTATCAATGCAAAAGGTTGGTCAAGAAACATGCCACCCATGATTGTGCTGGCGCAAGCTTGACTATTCTCATCAAGTGCCCCATAAAATATCTCAACTTAGGCATCATAAACAATTTTGTCATCGGGGACCATCCTATAACATTTAGTAAACCTCTCCTATATTATACTGATAGAGTCACCTAACAACTTTTCAAAGTTATTGACTTCGTCCTTGAGCTTCAACTTCTTAGTTCTTGGGAGATATCTTTCAAGGAATTCTCTCTGAAGCTTAGCCTAACTTTTCACAGTGCCCGAAGGATGATCAGACAACCACACAGCTGCATTCCCAGTTAATGACAGTGGAAATACTCTTACACCAACAACGTTAAGAGAGAGATTTTGTGGCCTCATGACACTCTTGTAAACAAACACCATATTTTAGAGATGGCGGTGAGGATCCTCTAAAGGTATCCCTGTGAATAATCCATGGTTTTGGAGCATTTGGAGCAACCCACTCAATACCGTGAACTTAGTATCTGTCGATAAAGGAGTCAATACTGTTGCACCGGTAATATTCATGGCCATAGTGTTCAATCAAAACTGACTCCATCCATACACATTTACATTGAAGTCCCTAAGTTGTGGCCTGTTACCCCTTTGTAGTGGATTATCCTCTCTTCCCACATCCTCATTCATATTCAATCCTCCTTAACCTCAATATCCTCATTCACTTGAGCCATTCTTCTAACAAGTCAGTGGATCTCTAAATTGATTAGAGCTAATTGATTGCCTTGTCTCCTTGTGTTGGGTATACAACCTAGCACACCCTGCAAGTAAAATCAAATAACAAAAACAAAAAAAAGAAGTAAAATACATGAGCAACTAGAAATCAACACTAGAACTAACTAATAGTGAATTCAAGTAAAACCTAGTTGTATTCCCCGGCAACGGCGCCATAATTTTGATTGTGTTCATGCTCCAATAAGAAAACAGTCGTTTTCAGCAATTAACCTGACCACGGGATAGGGTCGAATCCACGGGAAATATAGGGCTTGACTACAAGACGTCACTACTAATCATTTCAATCATTCATAACTACAATATCTAAATTGGGGGGGGGGGTTGTGATTCAACAACAAAGTAAAATAAATACTAAACTATAACGCAAGAAAACACTCAATTTTACGGACTACTTGGGAAACTTGTTCCCCATGGTTCGTTGAATTACTTTACCTAGATAACATAACTATGATTGGAGATTCACATGCAGGAAGGTAACTTAGGTTCTTCCGGCCCTCTTGTGAAGGTGAAGGTCGAATTTCACTATGGCTCTTAGTCGGCCATCATGGCGTGCTAACTAACCATTACCTATTGTCTGAGTCAACCTCACCTTGGTCAGGCTTGGTTGATTAGATGAGAACACATTAATCAAATCTTGTCATCTATTTTCCTTTTCCTATTCGTCAGTACCTTGGTTGGGATCGTGATAGTAGGTGGAGTTTGGTGTTGGCCACAACCAAACAACAATCAATATGAAGGGAATTAGATAGTACATGCATAACCCCAATTATAGAAATATAATAAACCTAGGTCATATCAAGTCAACTACCCATGGTTCCCACAACCCCAAGTTGTGGGTGTTTAACTACTCATAACTAAAGCAAAACCAATAAAAATGCAAATACAAATAATTGTTAAGAGTTTTACCAAAAGTAATGAAAAGTGTAGACACCACAAGTTGCAAACATAAAAGCTTGCTAGATTGGCAATGAGTACAAAGCAAGATTTGCAATCTGCAAAATGGGTTTTCCAGAGAAACTAATAAACTAAGCTAAAACCCTAAAAGATTCTTGAGAGAATATTCAAAGGCAAATTCTATGTTCTAAAATCTAGGATCCCGTAATAAAACCCTAAGTAAAGCTATTTATGGTGTTTACAAAATTACCCTAAAAACTACACAGAAAAGATAGCTGGCAGCTGGTACGCCTTGCAAGTACGACTCGTAGGGTAACCTAAGAGTCATAATTGGGGTCTCGTATCAGGTTCTAGGCATCTTGGACTCAACTAGTATGACCCAAAGGTATGAGTCATTGCTTGGACTACAACTCGTATGCTCCTCCCATAGTCTAGGCCTTCAAATTTTGGTCCAACATTTTGGCTCTTTGATTCTTGCCACGAGTCCACTCTTAGAGTCGTAGTGAGACTTCCGACTCGGATGACCTCGTAGAGGTGTCCACTTAGAAAATTTCTAATTTTTGGTCTCTGTTTCTTGCTATGATACACCCTATGGCTCAAGCTTAGGATACGACTCGTAGGTGAGCTAGTGTTTCTTATGATTCAGCAAAATCTGCAACTTTTCTTCAAAATCATGTCAACCTAACTTTTTGCAAGAATAATATAGAAATACATAAAAACCATAAAAATTTGCATTAAGATCTAAAAAAATTCCCTTGTTATAGGAATCAAATATGTTGTATTTTGACAGCACATCATGAAACTTTTGCCCTACCAACTCTGTTATTCCCAACTTATTCTCCCTTTTTCCTATTTCAAGCTTTTTTGGATGATTTCTTTTCATTTTTTAGTTTCTCGCCTTATTTTTGCACTTCACTTTTCTTTTTAGCTAGCATTTAAGGCATCATTTTGTTTCTTGCACCCACTACATGATTTATCTTATTTTTCTCTATATTCATAACTTACCCCCTTATTTTTGTGCTTTACCCTTACACTAGTCACTCTCATCTTATGCTTTTGTCCTGTGTTAGAGTGAATAATATCCATCCTCCCAACCATAGTTACTTTTGGTAGCCACCCTCAACTTAGGGTTTTTTCCTCAGTCAAGGTACACTATGTTTAAGGAATGACCAAGACAAATTTCAGGATTTTATAATCAACAAGGCTAGGTTAATCAGGTGTTTTAAGAGAATAGGTACATGTTAGGATCTAACAGTAGGAACAAGGGATATATCATCAATTTGGTTGCTTATTTCTAGGATAAAGTGGACTATATAAGAACAATGGCCTAAGATCTGTTCCTAATCCAATTATTTACAATCTAACTTGACATAATAGGGCAAGTTCTGAATTGGTACAAAACACATAAATTTATCAAATTATGCTCACACTCACATGGCATTGCATGCATTATGGACAAAAGTCTCAAAGATCATGCTCTTTATCTTAGTGTACCCTCACTTCTCAGAACAGATATTGCCAGACACCTAAACATCCATCTAACTGCTTAGTCAAAAATTTTTGGTGGGTATCATTTTTCAAATAAAACATATAAACATGTTTTATGCCACAAGTATTGGTATATTATGCTACAAATATATCTAAATATCCTAAACATGCTGGATCAACAGAAAATAAATATCCACAGGGAAAAAAGGACACAAGCAAGAATACCCTGGGATAAAAAATTGGGGTAGTTATGGACCCAAGCTGCTCAGACTTCACTGAGGCTCATAACTAGCCACACCCCATCGAAAAAGATGTACATTGATCCCAATGCACAAAATCAAAAACAAAATAGATCATAAGGGGTCAAAACAAACATGCCTGGGCGCCTAAACGCTAAGATCCACCTTGGATTGCCTCCCAAGCAATGCTCGATTTATTATCATGGCACAAACTAGACACACTAGTTACTCAAACTTTACCAAGTGTCCATGCTTTCACTTTTTATTCCACCTTGAACTTTTGAATTGTACCCCTAATAATTGTTTCTAATTTTATATTATGCTCAAAGGGTGGTGGTATAAAAATAAGGGAAACAAACAATAGAGATCGCATGTTGTACTTTAATGCCTTTAAATGAGGAATGTAAGATTTTTCTTTATGGCCAACAAATTCAAGAATATAACTATATTTATCCTCCACATATTCGTCTATATGCTCCGATGATTTGATTAATACCTCTTCATCAAAACATAATGTAGAAAAATGTTTGGAATGAGGTTCAATGCGTCCTAATTCATGAATTATTTTATTATTTACATCCTCATGTTTACACACACTAGAGTTTTTAAAGATAACATTATCTACTTCTTCACATAACTGTCGTGTACTTTTCTCAACAGTGACAACATCAATAATAGTATGATCATGAAGATGACCTCCAATTTTAGCTCTTCAAGTTGGCTTATAAGTACTTTTTATTCCTCACAAAATTCATAACTAGCTTGTTAACCATCAAACATATCAACTTTTACGCTCAACTCACTACTTAAAATGTGGACATCCAAGCCAAATTGATGAGCATCGGAGAAAAGCATATAGTTTTCTAAGTCAAGATTTTCTAATATTTTCAAGAAGTACACATTGCGATTCAAGAAATAATGTACAATTCCACTCATCACAATACTACAATCATCCAATATTTTTGAAAAGAGGTGTCGTGTTAATAAAAGAAAAACATAGCAAAAAGAACAAAAACAAACACAAAACATAAAAAATGGGAAATAAAGATTAGTAATCGAATTGCTAATGAATTAACTAAGTCTAGCCGTATTCCCCATCAATGGTGCCAAAATCTTGATGTCACCCAAGTTACACCTTTTTTTAAGATTACAAAGTTGTTGCTGTAAAGATATTGAACCTAACTAAGGTTAGGGTTGATCCTACAGAGAACACGTAGACTCATGAAAATTCACCAATATGCTATTTGAGTAATTTACTGACTTAATTTCCCAAGGGAGGTTGTTTACAATGATCAATGCGAAAAGTAAACTATTTATTAGAAGAGAAAATCAATAATATAGAGCAACTAGGGTATGTGTTCCCTATGATTCCCCAATTCAATATCCTCGGATAGCCTAATTCTTTTCTAGTGTATAGAATGTAGGATGACAATTTAAGTTCATGACACCCTTTCAAAGGTGAGAGGTGAATTTCACTATGCGACTTGGTCCATCTCCATAGTGTGCATTACTAACCATTACCTATTATACACAGTACAATCTCTTATTGACCCAGTTTGATTGATTAGATGAAAACACATCAATCGCATCTTGTTAATTAATATATTTTCCTGTTCATTACTACCTTGGTCCAGTCAGTAACACTAGGTGAGTTCTAATATTGGCCACCACTGGAAAACATGCAAAATGAAGAGAGTTAATTAATACATGCATATACACTTTCTAAGAATTGTGAATTATCGGTTTTACTTTGTTAGTTCTTCATGGTTCCCAAAACCCTAGTTGTGGATTTAGCTACTCATGCTATATGTAGATGAAGAGATTATAAATTGAGAGTACACAATTAAATGCTTACACAATATATTTAAGAATAAACAATAAAATATCAATAAGAATCACAAGCTTTAAGATAAAATTCAAGCACAAGTGTTCTCAAAGACTCTCGCACAATTTTCTCTCTCAAAATATTAAGTTCTTTGCACACTAACCTAAAACTAATCAAAACTGGTGAGAAGTTATGAAAAATAACCTAAAAAGTCCTATTTATAATGATTAAAACTCAAATTCTAAATGACTTAGGAGAACTGGTGTCACGACCCAAACCTAGATCCTAGACGTGACATGACAAATAGGAAATCGAAAGGACCCCAAACAAGCCTCTTAGCATATCAATCATTCATGGTCTTTTTAGCAAATTAAACAACAACAAGTGGTATCATTAAAAGGGAAGCGGGACTAAGAGAAGTCTTTTATAATCATAAAAGCATATAAGTGTCAAGCTCATACATAAGTGCATCATAATATCCAACAACACTTCTATCTTAGAATGGAGTGGTGGCCAAGACACTTTCCTGGCTCACCCTTATAATAACAAGTGTTCAACATAATCAAGTCTAAAAATTAGCATGAATAATGTAGATAGTCTCGTTGGACTTGAGGACTCACCAATGCTTATCGATGAAGTACCGAACTAGCCACATGGAGGATGTGCAAAAGGGTGCTTTGACCCCTATATGGTAAAATCATGTAGGCATTGAGTATGCCTTAGTATATTTGAATATATAAGTATGTGGAATGCAATGCATCGAGAGTCATATGTCATAATAGCAAGATGCATAATCATAATCAAGGAATATAAACTCAATATGAAGCATATACTCAAACTTTACACAACATGCATGAGATGGGAAAAATAGCCACCCACTCACCTTGTAGTATAACATTTTCATAAAGTGTTACTAGTACCCCAGCCTTATGACATAGTCTTTTTGATAGGTAGTACAAGATGTCCCCTACTTTACGACATAATCTTTTAGGTAGGAGTCGTGTATTGTTCTACCTTATGGCTTGACCTTTTTGATAGTATTATAGAGTGTCCTTACCTTACAATATAATCTTTTTGGTAGGAGCTATGAAATTTACCTTACGACATGGCCTTTCAGTAAGTGTCATAAGATGTCCTGATCTTACGATATAATCTTTTCGATAGGTGACATGAGTTATTCTACCTTACAGCATGACATTTTCAGTAGATCTTAGAGGATGTCTATACCTTACGATAAAATCTTCTGGGTAGGAGTCATGAAACTAGCTCATTAAAACCATCACATTCAAGTATCAAGAAAGGACATCACATGTTCCCAAGAACATAACAAAACATAGGAGTCCAACAATTCACTTGCAATGCCATAGGTACTCTAGAAGAACTTAATAATGCTTGGAAGTCCTTAATCATTATGAAATCACTTGACTCATACGTCATGCAATATATCATCAATAATTCTAAGAATCCTTATCAAGACATTTTATCAAACACTTGGTGGGTGTATAATGCTTGTTTAGAATCACGCAATTCAATAGTGTAATAATATGAGAAAACTCAACACGAATCAACCCACCAACATATAGTAAACCCTCGTATAGAATACCTTGAAATTCATCATCAAATCTCATAATAGATCATAGTTTCACATATCAAAACATACATAATCTCAACAGAAAAAACCAACTCACAATATAAGCTTGAGATAGATAGACACGTATATTTAATCAATATTTCATAAAACCCCAACATATTTTATGCTTATAATCCATAATCAAAGATACCCATTGATAATACAACTTGAAAACATGTAATTTTCATAAGATAGAAAGATTGGGCACCATGGGTGAAAGGACCTAAGGGTTAAAACCCACAAACCTTAAGTTCGTTTTTCCTTGATCCAAACATAAATGAGACTTGATGCTTGAATGGAGTTCTTAAGATTTGGAATTAAGCTTGAGACACTAGAATTTGGATGGGAATTTTGATAAAATAGTTGAGAGGTTTTAAAGAGGGTTTATGAGTGATATATAGAGTTGAATAATGGCTAAGTATAGGTGTTTTAATGCATAAGTGGGCATGGGACCAAGACCCCATAAATGTCTTAGGCCATAACACAAAAATTAAGGAAGTGCAAACACACCTTCGTGATAGGTCTGGGTCCGCATCGTGGAGACCCTTATTATTTCCCAAATTTTTGGCGAAGATCATTTTTTGCTACGGCCCTTCTAAAATCCATGTTATACCCATTTCCCACTCAAATTTGCCCTTGATCAAGAATATGAAGTTTGATTTTTGATATCACACACGGATTTTGAGATATATGAAAATTATGATTGTGGGTATTTTCGAAGCTTATTTTTGGGCGTTTTGGGGCATTTCACTTAGCCTCTCTTACCTCGATAGAAAAGAACTGGTTGAGGAATGCAGCTTTGAACTCCTCCTAAGGAATAACATCATCATCTCTCCTCTCAAATTCCTATTGGGTGAACTAAATTTGGGCCACACCTTTGAGTTGGTGGGCCGCTAACTCCACGTCCTCTTCCGAATTGACCCCCATGACAGATAGCACTTTATACACCTCATCAATGAACTCCTGGGGATCCTCTTTGGTCTTGGACCTAAGGAACTCTAGTGTATTCATTCTTGTGAAATCCTGACCTTTAAGGCTGGAGTTGGAGCATGAAGGGCTTGGGACCCTCGGTCCATTTGGGTGGTCATAGCACCGGGCAACATTGTGATAGCATCTCGAAACTCTTCATGGGCTACCCCTCTTTCTTGAGGAGCTTGAGGAGCGGGAGAGGCCAGTAATTCCTCAGGAGTATGGTCTCTCGTTAGTCTTCTCCGTAGAATTGGCATGATCTAGAAGAAAACAAGAGCATTTGTTAAGGGAAAAACCTTACAGTTATACCTAAAGCATGATATAGACCATGAAGAAGTGGAGTATTTCCTAAAATGCCTCATAGCCTCCCATTCATAGTTGTGGTGTGCTTCACAACTATGAATAAGACTCTAATCATTGCAGTGTGTTGGATTTTCAAGAACCATTAACAACCTTATGCTCTGATACCAATCTTTTCACGACCCAAGCCTAGGGCCTAGAAATGCCATGGCGAGTGGGAACCCCAAGGGACCCCAAACAAGCCTCTTAGCATATCAATAACACATCCTTGGTTGCAGAACCAAATTAAACAACAACAAGAGATATAATTAAAAGAGAAGCGGGACTAAGGGAAGTCCTTATCATAAAAGCATATAAGAGTCAAGCTCATAGCATAATTACATCATAATATCCAACAACGCCTATATCTTGGAACAGAGCGAGGGGCAAGACACTTTCTGAGCTCAGCCTCATTATAACAAATGTTAAACATAAAAAAGTCTCGAAATAGCAAGAGTAATGTCGATAGTGTCCTCAGACTTGAGGACTCACCAATGCTTATCTCCGAAGTACCGAACTAGCTACGTAGAGGATGATAAAAAAGTGCTCAAGTCCGTACATGGTAATATCATGTAGGCATAGAGTATACATTAGTATATTTGAATGTACTAAGTATGTGGGGTGCAATGCAACAAAGACATAAGCCAATATATTCAAAAGGCATAATCATAAGTAATGGAAATACATAATCTCAATATGGCATGGATGATCAATACTTGTAATAAGACATGCTTGTAAATCATTCAACTTGAATAATAAGCCATACATATGTGGGAGGAGATCTTAACTGACCTGACTAAGACCAAAGGAGCTACAACTTGGAATATTGATAATTGCCACTCATTAGTAAAGAGGTGGTCTACTTGCCAAGGTAAACCGTGCTTCACCTTATGGGAACATGACCCATTTCGTATGAAGTAACCCTCCTTATGGGAACATGACCCATTTCGAAAAGGATTTCATGACAAAGTGCACTAGATGGATCCACTGGAATAGCAAGGGTATAGTATAATCCTATGTTGGCACATAGTTTAAGGAAAGGAGTATGTACCCTTGAAGATAGTCATGCCAATATCCCATCCATCGGCCTGACGACTAATTCCATGAAATACGTGAAATAATCATACTTTAATCATAACAGGAATAGCTTGTAAGAATATAAAATGATTAGCTCATAAACATGTTGACCTCTAATAGTGAGCCTAACTTGAACATGAGAGTAATAATCATAATACATGAACCCTTGCTTTAATATTAAATAGTTCACAAGTGGTAAAAATCTTGAAAATAGGTCGTAACTTGATACTTTTCATGAATTCAGTACATGCTTGAAAGGCCTTAATCATCATATAGTCACTTGACTTCTAAATCATGAAATATATCATCAATAACTTGAGAATTCTTGACATGACATTTCATCAAACACATGGTGGGTTCATGATACTTATTCAAAATCATGCACTTCAAGAATGAAATAAGATGAGTAAACTTAATGCAAATCAAACCACCAAAATGTAGTAAAATCACATGAGGGGTACCTTGAATTTTATCAAAAAAACTCATAATAGTTCATGGTTTTATCGCTTAAAACATGCATAGTCTCAATAGACAAAATCAATTCATGATATAAGCTTGAAATAGATAGTCATGCATAATCAATTGAAAACCCATTTATACTCATAATCCATGATAAGAGATATTCATAGGTAATATAACTTGAAAACATGCAATTTTCATGAAACGGGAAGGTTGGGCTCCATGGGTTATAGGGACCCAATGGATGAAACCCACATGCTATAAACCTTGATTTCCTTGAAGTGAAATTGAAGTACTATTGGAGCTTGAAATGAATCCTTGAGTTCTAAAGTTGAGCTTGAGATCCTTTGATTAGAATAGGAGAATTGATAGAGTCTTAAAGGATTTTGAAAGAGGGTTTTGTGCGTTATAGAGGTGAAAAATGGCTAAGTATAGGTGATTACACATTTTAATGGGCATGGGGCTATGACCTCCATGCCCTTCGGCTAATAAGAAAAACTAAGGAAAATATTGTACTGGTTTGCTATGCGGACCAAATGCGCAGGAGAAAATTATACTACTCTATGCCCCTGGCGTCTTGCGGCCAGGACTCGGATGCTCTTTGGTAATTGAAAATTCGAAAAAATTATTTTTCTCTATGGGTCCTCTACAATTCAGGTTATACCTATTTCTTAGTCAATTTTGCCCCTTGAAGGAGAATAAGAAATCGAATTTTTGATATCATACATGAATTTTGAGATATATAAAAATTATGATTATGGGCAGTTCAAAGCACATTTTTGGGGCGTTTCAATTGGTCGACACTCTCTACGGTAGCACTTTACGGCCCATATTGAAGATTATGGCCCATAACTGGGGTCTCATACATTATTGCTGAAAATTGGATTTCCTCTTTATGACACCACTTTATGAATCGTAAAATGGTTTATGGCTATAAAGGGGGTTTCGTCTGATGAACTTCAGAAAGTCATAATTATCTAATCATCGGGTCACAAAACCTCTTTTATGACTCATACATTAATCTGTGTCTCATCTGTATGTTCATAGAATTAACTTTAGAAACTTGGCCCCTCACTAGAATTCCCTATGAAACCACCCTATTATCCGTAAGGTTGCTCGTATAACGACAAATCCGTAGCAACTTTGTAACTTTCCCCAAAATCATTGCCAATCTGTAATCTTGCAAAGATAAACACTAAAACACATGAAACCTACTAATATCACATTGAGAACACACGAAATCCTATTTTTTAAGCATGAAAAGTGTTGTATTTTGACAGCACATTATGGCTCAATATCCAAATTGTCAACAAGTTAATATAGAGCACCAAAAGCCGGGAGGTTATATGCAACATATAGAACATCCAATTTGGAAATGGGACATGATCAACATGGATTTTATTACTGTGTTACCTCGCTCATTTTCGAAGTTCGCCTCAATATAGGTAAATTGTTGAAAGACTCACCAAATCAATGCACTTCTTGTCGGTGAAAACTACTTATACAGTTGAAGAGTATGCTGGATTGTACATAAAGAGATAGTTCGGTTGCACGGAGTGTCAATCTTTATTATATCTAATAGAAAATGTCAATTCGCTGTAAGCTTTTTGAAATTATTTTAGAGAAGTTTTAGGATGCAAGTGAATTTAAGTATAGCCTTTCATCCTCATACAGATGGTCAAGTAGAATGCACAATCCAATCACTTGAGGATATGCTTCGAGCTACCATATTATACTTCAAAGGTAGCTAGGATGACCATTTTCCACTTATTGAATTTGCTTACAACAACAACTACCACTTAAGTATTAAAATGGCTCCTTATAAAGCCTTGTATGGATGAAACTATAGGTCACCAATTGATTGGTTTTAAGTTATTGAAATGGGCTTATTTGGTCTAGATCTTATTCATCAAGCTATGTGGAAGTTTAGGATAATATAACAGTTGTTAGCAATAGCTCAAAGTCAACAAAAATCATGTGCAGATGCTAGAGGAAGAGGACTAGAATTTTCCGTAGGAGATTGGGTGTTCTTGAAGGTGTCTCCAATGAAAGGGGTAATGTGATTTGGTAAAAAGGAAAAGCTCAGTTCATGCTACATAGGACCATATAAGATAGTTAAAAGAGTTGGCGAAGTTGCATATGAATTAGAGCTGTCTAAGCATCTTTCTATGGTTCGTCCAGTATTTCACATTTCAATGCTTCGAAAGTGCGTAGGTGATCCATCTTGTATCACTCCAACCAAAGATATACAGGTTACAGAAGGCCTCACTTATGAGGAAGTATCAGTTGTAATTTTGTACCGATAAGTCAAGAAGTTAAGAAATAAAGAAGTAAATTCTGTGAAAGTACTATGAAAGAACAAGCAAGTTGAAGAGGTTACCTAGGAAGAGGAAGAAACCTTGAAATCAAAGTGCTCCCATCTCTTTCAGTCCACTGAGACGTATTAAAAAGGCAGAGTTGAGGCATTAATAAGCAAGTACGTCTCTATATATATTATGTGATATATAGCTTAGGCTTGAATTTGTCTGGGCTGACTGACTATATTATCATTCGAGGACGAATGTTCTTGGGGGTGGGGGGGAGGGGGGCGGAGGATGTAACACTCCATCTATGCATAGGCTAGTTGTATCCACATGTCTCTTTACATGTCCTTATTGTGTAGGCGACAAACCAAGTTCCATATTTGAGTAGTGGTTATTTGAATTCGACAAAAGATGTTGTAATTCCTTGACATGTTCCAAGTCAAAATCAATGGAAGTATTTAACCTCATGATTGAAAAATGTTTCCAAGTTTAAAGATTTAGGGTAAGGTACTGAGTTACAACAAAAGGGAGTGATGTCTAGTAAGGGGAACAATATAAGTCAGTTGCTTGCTTGACTTAATTAAGCTACTAGGTGTTCCACCTACTTGAGCTATATGAATCTAGCTAAGGTGTCCAAGGCTAATAGGTCAGATTTAAGCCTATGTCAATGGACTTACTTGAGGCCCAAACTAAGTAAGAGAAAGAAAAATGGAAAAAACAAAGGAAGCCCACCTTGAAAATCTGCCAAAGTTCAAATAGTTAGCCCAATAATGGACAAAGCAAGTAGGTGAGTCACCTACTTTGACCTTTTTGAGCAGTTTGACATACATAACAGCAGCTACATCACTTACTTGGCCATTTAGTGGCTAAAAATTAAGCAAATTAAGGAGGTGCTAAGGGATTATTTCAAGCGAAAAAAGGTCTTATATAAGGAAAGGATAACTTGGCATTTTATTCATTTTAACACATAAGAAAATAGGTTAAACTCCATCTCTCTCATCTCTCTCAAGGGTCAAGGAATAGCAGCCTTATAATTGCTTTAAGGTACTTGAGAAGGTCCTTCTTGTTGCAGGCTAAGGTGAGTGAGAATACCTATAGTTTTAGCTAAATATCATCATGAAAGACAAGTAAAACATGTTACTTATGCTTAAATAGAAAACAGGGAAGAATATTCTCCCAAGTTGCTGCTCATTTCTATTGGTTGTTAAAAGACTTTTGGCTTCTCTTTTGGTTTAAAGTGTGAAGAGAAACTAAACTTCTTGAAGAAATTAAATTAAAAAGGAAAATTTACAAGAATTGAAGTATGTTACTGTAACATCTTTATTTTCCTTTGACATGAGGTTAAGTACGATATTTTAACCTTAAGTTTGATATGAACTCATGAGAGGATGACTAGGAATTATGGTCTTGCACCTCCATGTACATTGGACAATTTTAGGACTGTTTTGGTGAGTGGATGTGTTGAAACGGTTTGGTCAATGTTGGGAAAGGGTGTGGATTGTCGTTGCTAAAATATTGAGAAAAGGTGCAATGTTACTTTGCTTAATTATGTATTGTGTGGAGTTGTTATTTGTTGTACCTTGTGAACTGTTGTAAGTGTATGATGAAACTAAAAACAAGCTGAGGTGTACTATATGTACAAAAATATGTATTACACAACTGCAATTATAGGGGGGAAGGGTCGAAAGAACACACTTAGGTTGGTAATTATGAAATTGTTATTTAGATGTTATTTGGGAAAGATTGAACTGCCAACATGTGATTATTAGCTGCTAATACTAGTTTTATTGCCCACACTATTGTAGACAAGCATTTGGACAGAAAAGAGGTTACTTTGAGGTAATAACAAGGTCGTACAACAAGGTGTGTAAGGCTATCATATTCCATATTTTTTGACATGAAATGCAATATTCGTGTCACTAGCATAAGTGAGCTTCCCAAGTCCATTCCATAGCAGTTTTGCCTATTAGTAAATCTGTGATTTTACTTTTCTAAGCAATAGCATGACTTCTGGTCTTGAAGGAAATTATGTTATTGAACTCCTAGGCAGTATGCCAATGCCACACTTGTTTCCTATACTGTTATACTTCCTTGAGAGACTATTATCCTATCATATATTATTGGTAGGTAGCTTTGGATCTTAAAGATTATCATGACCACTAAAGTAACAATCTCAAAGTATTAAAGAATAACATCAATATTGTCTATAACGTTGAGGGCAACCTTAGGCAAGAGCGTAGCATGGGTCGATCTCACTTGGGTTATGAGGGTGGCATCCCAGGGGCAAATGCTAGCATGGGTCGATCCCAATCTGTGTATATCTAGGAGGATATCATCCCATGGGACAAAATTCCTAGCATGGATCATCCTCTTTTACCACTGATCAGCTGGTCATTTGTGTTACATGTCTAAATGAATTAGAGCACTTAAAAGTAAATAAAAGACTGTACCATACATGGTCCCATAAGTAGAACTAAGGTAGTCATTACTATGATTTGTGAATTTATATCTTGTTACTTGATTTCACTTGAGTCATCATTTTGCATATGGCATTGTCTTACATATTCAATACACTACTTCGTACTGATGTCGCTCTTGGGCGATGCTGCAATTCATGTTGTAGGTGCAGGTACTCCAGTTAGTGGACCTCTAGTGTAGAAGCATCTGACACTCAGCTGCTTTTGGTGAGATCCAAGTTGATCTGGGGCTTTACAGAGTCTTTAGCACATGCATTTTGGTATTTTATAATAGTTCAAAGTTAGGCGGGGCCTGTCCTCATCTAAGTGAAGGTTTTCTATCTTATAAAGGCTTTATAGACTTATTGTATATAGTTTAGTTATATCTTGTCTCTAAATTGTTATAGCCTCAACGACTATGTCTGGTGTGTAGGTTTGGGTACAACCTATTTTGATCTTTTAGTTCTATAGCTAGAAGGAACTTGTAACTACTTGTGTTTGTCATAGACATATGCATAGTGAGCACTGGTTAAATGTTAGTTATGTCAGGTCTTGAGGTCACCGAGTGTCTGTCCGTCCTTATAGATTTAGATGCGTGACATAAGTGATACCAAAATTGTAATCTAATATCAGATATGATTAAGATAGTGTCTGCAAAACTTTATATCTCGCAATTGCATCAGTGTTAAATATTTCGTCAACATGCTGCAAATAAAAATATAACATTAGTATACTATATAAATGACATTAATTTGTTTAAACAACCTACAATGTTTTGGTTAAAACATCATAAAAAAAATTTATATGAAAACGGCAGTAAGTTAAACAATTCAACACGCAATTGTTTGGTTAAAACATCGCTAAATAAATTAATTTACAAGAGGCTTGTAAAGATCAATAGACAACTGAGTACTCTTTTTTGTTCTTTTCCTTGTTTTTATTGCACCAATAGTATATGAAGTTCTTCGATATTCGGAATCCTTTATCATTCTACTAGGCTCCAACTTTTTGTTGAAGATAGAAAACACCTTTATAAATTTTTTTATTGTATTCTCTATACTTGCTATCTTCTTTTCATTATCTTTTCGCTCATTCTCTATATCTGAAATTGTCTTTTCCAGTGCTTTTTATTTTTCAGTACATTTAACACATTCACAACAACATTTAGCATTTGAATGACTACCACTAAGAGATTCTCTACCAACACCTCCATTAGCATATTAACCACAAATTCAAAGTCCATAGGACTATCAATGATTTAATCACCATGAAGAGATCCTCTATCGACACTCATGGGAGTATTTTTTCTACACCCTCATCTCTCGATGGACTCCTTTCCTCATATGATCTGTTTATAGTCACCCTATCATCCATATAAATATCTATATATCCTACATCACTTGTTATAGCCGCCACCCTACCCAAATCAAATTTTAACTTGTCAATGTTTTTATTTGTCATCTCATCCGCAAAAATCTCGAGATTTTTTATGTAATTTTTTCTTTATTTTTTTCAGCGTCTGTAGGAATCAAAAAGGGTAAATTACTTGCATAAAAAAAAGACTGTTTAGTGTAAACACCATCAAGTTGTTTAAAATAATTTAAGATTATTTATGCAAACTACTAGTTTATTTAAGGAATCAGATATTGTGTAAAAAATAAAGATTATTGGTTTAAACACCATCAAGTTGCTTAAAATAATTTAAGATTGTTTATAAAGACTATTAGGTTGTTTGAATAGTCAGATACTATGAAAAAATAGATAGTTTAGTGTTAACACCATGAAGTTGTTTAGAACAATTTGAGATTGTTTAGACAGACTATCAGGTTGTTTAAACAAGTAGATATTATGTAACAATAAAAATAAAGACTAGTTAGTGTAAACACCATCAAGTTGTTTAAGATAATTTAAGATTGTTTATGCAGACTATTAGGTTGTTTAAATAATCAGATATTGTGTCAAAAAAATAAAGAATGTTTAGTGTAAATACCATCAAGTTGTGTAAAACATTTTAAGATTGTTTATGCAATCAAATATTATGTAAAAAAAATAAAAACTGTTTAGTGTAAACACCATCAAGGTGTTTAAAGTAATTAAAATTTATATTTGCAGGCTATCAAATTATTTAAACAATCATATATTATATAAAAAAATAAAACTTGTTTAATGTAAATACCATCAAGTTGTTTAAAAAAAAGAAGATTGTTTATGCAAACTATTAGGTTGTTTAAGATATCATAAATTATGTAATTACATTAGAGATAAGCCGACTTACTTTGTCTTATTTATCCCTTTTTGTCAATGGTAGTAAATGTATCTGTAGAGCTTTTGCGTACGTCATACGACATTCATCTAATCATCTGTGGCAATGTCTTCTCAGGAAGAACTATTTTAGCCCTTTTTTTTTGATGTTTTAGAACAGCTTCGAAGGTCCAAGCCTCCATGTAAGCCCCACCTGTGTGATGTTTGACAAATGCAAAAAAATAAGTTCTAAAAGTTTTTTACTGGAGGCTACTATATGAGGTCTTACGAGTCATAAGTTAATGCACGACCCATAAGTTTACATGTGGAACTTGGGGCAGACTTGGTAAAATTTTGATTTTCAGGAACTCTACCTACGACTTATCAGACGACTCATAAAAAGAGTTACGAGTCATAAGTTTTTTCATGGATTTGGGGATCAGAGAAGAGTTTTAGAAAGTTATAAGGTGACATCAGACAAAACCATTTCCTCAGCTCGTAGATCGAACCACAGTTCGTAAATGGGGTCTCATGGTCCTATCAGACAAAATTTTAAAAGAGGTAGTTTTGACATTTCTCATTATTTAAAGTATAAATTATGTTGTTTTACCCCTCAAAGGAACTTTATCAGTATATAAAATCCTAATCAACTCATTCTCCTCTGTTCCAAAATATTTATAAGTCCCAAACACTCTCAAGCCTCCTCCAAGGTTTCATGCAAGGAGGCCAAGCTAGGTGTCATGACCCGGATCTAGGGTCTAGGAGTGATATGGCGAATATGAATCCAAAAGTCCCTAAACAAGCCTCAAAGTATCCATATTCACATCATTAGTTTAGAAGGATATATAAATAGTAAATACATAATTCTAATGGATAGGAATGTAGGACTCATGCTATGGAGATGTCATACGTATAGGGATTAACATAGATTCACATAACAAATTAGCACATATGAACTAAGAAGGGAAGGTAAGTATGACTCACTCTATAGGGGCAATGCAGGATTTAGGATCTTCCATATCATAACATCAATCCATAACATAATGGTCATGATCAATCCATAATAACCATAATCATAAGCTCCAAATGTCATCACATAACATGTATCTGTAAAAGAGTCTACAAGATATCAACAATGTCTCTAGTCATTAGATAAGATGGGGGCCAAGACATATCCCGGGCTCACCATCAAAGTAAATAACATAAACGAAAGCACCATAGGCAGAAGGATTGTTGTTTGTCCTTGGATGATAGGACTCACCACAACAAGTATCTCAATATCCGATCTAGCTGTCGAATGGTGGATGAAGGTAGTCTCTGGTCCTTACATGGTTAGATCATGTAGGTAAAAAGTTTGTGTTAGTACGTTTGAATGTACGGAGTATGCAGGCATACAATGCACATGACTTATCAAACTTACATTCAATGTTAGATAACAAGGGCACATAATATAGAAAGAATTATATACCTAAAGAAGAGTATATAACAATATGCCATGTTTAATGACCTGGCCCAATACTTTGAAGTATTTTCCTCTCTTGGGTATAGCCCATCATGAATTGGGCTCATCCCAAAAGGTGCCTCTCTGTATATAGACCAGTCCTTTACTTATATACTCAATGTCTCTCATGTGTTTTGCTGATGTGCGACTTTTCATCTCAAGATAGGTTATAACATACACTCCTCTATGGACTTAGCGTCCTCCTGAGGTTTGCCCCACTGCATGAGATTCACCTATTCTCAACATTGAGGTTCACCCCGCCTCACTTGGATTCGCCTAAACTTGGTTGAAATCTCACCCACATCAACAAGGCTAACACAAGAATAGCTCTGATACTACCTTTAATGACCTGGCCCAACACTGTGAAGTATTGTTCACTCTTAGGCCTAGCCTATCACGAATTTGTCCCTTTGGGCTCACCCCAAAAGGCTCATAACAGTATATGGTCCTATCCTTTACTTATATACCCACATCTGTCTTGTGTTTTATCAATATGGGACTTTTCATCTCAAGATGCTTGTTAAGCCATGAAATCAATGATGTATGAAATTCATAATGCTTATATAAAGAGGGCATGAGACCTCAACAAACATATAAGACGTAGCAGACTATTACATGGAATCCTGATGTTATCCCCACAACGAAAAGAGGTTGTCTACTTGCAAAAGGGAAACCAGACTTCTTTTTATAGGCCTCCCATTTTGAAAAGGTAACCTTCCTTATGAGCCTCTTATTTCGAATAGGGTTTTTACAATTTATCATATTATATCAATGTTGTAACCGCTCCATACGGGTCTCTCATTTCGGTGAGGATGACCATATACATATATCTATGCTAGCAAATTGTTCAAGAGAAATGAAAAGGACCCTTGGGTATAGCCCTAATGCCTCCAATCTCATCGTTGCTAATTCATCATCCCATAAGAATACATATACATATTCATGGTTTCCAAAGAGATGCAAGTCATTTTAATGCATACATGGGCTTAAAAGCTAAACATCATTCATAATCATTCATACTTGGGCTTAAAGGCCAAATCACATTTTGAATCATACTTTTAATGCATAGGAATAGCCCATTCAAGGTTCAGGAGTGTAAACACCCAATACGCACAAAGAGCCAATATCATAGACATTTATGTGATCACATTCTTTTTATACCGTATGAGAGAGCTTAATTTACCAATTCATTTTCATAAACATAGGTGGGATTAACCCACTAATTCATTTTCATCAAAATCCAATGCTCATGTATGCAAATTCCATGCATTGTAATGACTTGGTCGGTCATTTTTGGCTTTATATTTGAAAATTACTATTTTACCCTTTCATAAGTTGCTTTTGACCTAATTTGAACTATTCGAATTGCTGGAACTAAAATCTCGAGTTTTAAAAGTTGAAAATATGAGTTTTGACATTTTGAAAGCTTAAGTTGTTGAAAAAGTGAGTTTTTGCGTCATTCTGAGGTTTGGAGGTCGGATCGGGGATTTGTCAATTCTATTAGCTCTGAAATGTCAAAATTGAACTACCAGAAGTAGTATAATTGAATTTGGAGTTAAAATGTGCTTTCTAGGCCCAAAGATGTGATTTTAGTTATTTGCAAAACCAAAGTTTGACTTTGGTCAATATTCAGAGTTCGAAAGCTTAGATTGGAATTCCAACAGGTTCAATATTTTTGAATAGTGTAACTAAAGCTAAAAATGGTCTCATCATAATTTTTGGAGTTTTCAAGAGTCCTTTGGTATTTTGAGTCTTAAACTAGTTTTATTGTCTTGCATTGATAAATGTATCATGGAGATCTTAGAATCAAATTATGGTGATTCAGTTGAGTTTGGATCGCCATTTCTTCCATGGATATATATAAAATTTGTGAAATTTAGAGTTCGGATGAGTTCCAAGGGTCCATTTTGAGTTTTGGCATTAGTTGGGGTGAGGGGTATCTGGTGCACCAAAATTGTACTCCGTCATTGCGCAGGTATGACCAATTCTGTGCTCTGTGATTGCAGAAAGGTTCCAGGTTTGTGGAGCATATTTTGTGGTGTCATTTTTTGTCATTTTAAAGACGTAAAACACCTCTTTTTACTCTATTTTCAATATTTCAAGCTTTGGGGGACGATTTTTGGCGAGCTTTTTCTGAGAAATCTTTTGAGTAAGTGTTTTTAACATAGTCATGATTAATTTACATGGTTTTTATCCTGATTGTGACATGAATTTTATGATTTTGAATGTCAAAAATTGGGGATTTTCGGTCTATGATTTTGAATATTTAAATGAGGATTTCACCATCAATTGGAACCTGATTTTAGTGGGGTTTTCACCCACAAACTCCACTTTACATGTAGAATCCTATTTTAAGGTCAATTTTCAGATTTTACCTTTTAAATTTTATCCATAATTTTGACCATTTTGCTCCTAAGCTTAAAATATGCCTATATAGGTATCAAAATGCACAGCTTGATAGTATCCATTCTTGATAGTGGTTGATCGATCCGTAGATCATTTTGGAGGCTTGAATTGATTGAAAGCTCCCTCAAATGCACATCGAGGTAAGTTCGGCTAACCTTTTCGGACTGAATTTTAGTTATTGATTCTGCAATTAGGTTGTTGTGATTGAAATGATGATGGAAAGTTATCTCGATTGAGCCGAATTGTGGTATAATCTTGATTATATCATTGAACTGAGTCTAATTATGATGAGTTGATGAGGATTTTAGGTAGAATTTGACTAAATGAGTCATGTGAGACCAAATGGGATAAGTAAGGTCTGGTATTAATGTTATACTTATATTGATGGATCGAGACAGTATCGGTATCATTGTTATATTTGTATATTTAGGATAGGTTAGGTCCATCATATTGATAATATGGCATACTTAGGATGAGTTAGGTCTGCTATGGTTGACATTCTTAATTATGTGTATAATCATGGTAATCTCAAATATGATGATGGTTCCGAGCATTATCTGTGATACTTGATATTATTTATTGGGAGTATATGATCTATATGAGATTCATACTTTAGTATCATAGTTGTAATGTTAATTACATATCTTCATCCATCATGGAGTTGTGTTGTTGATTTACATCTATTGTGTATGGTTTGTGACAACCCTTAACCCGAGTAGGACGCAAGGCCTTATGATGCACTTTGGAACCACCCCCTAGACCCGGGCAGGAGATAAGGGTAAGACCCATACTTCTTATAGCTTAACAATAAGTGTTAAGGACTTGGCATTATATTATTACTTCACTGCGGGCAAGTGGCAACATTGTGGCATAACGATATTACCTGACCACGAGCTGGTGGCAATCCTATAACACCTTTGGTAGGCTTTATACGATGTGTATTATCCTTCATATGGTGGTTGCATGGTATCATGGTTCCTTGAGGATATTTTAGCTCATTAACACTGTTATTATTATCATTTTGTGCGAACCTATTGGCATGCACAGATAGGGTTCTTCATTATTACATAATTGTTCGATTTCTCTTACCCAGTCGGTTGAACCTACTGGTTACATTGTGGTGTACTCACCCCTACTTTTTTTCCTCCCTGAAGATCGTGCACAGGGTAGAGGACATGGTAGTTGTTCCTTTCATTCGAGTTCTATCATTACCATCCAAATCTTAGGGGTGACGCTTAGACTCTATCGCCATAGATCTTTCGATCTTCTTTTACTTCTTTTCTCTTAGATTATGTATCAGATATTGAGACAGAATTGTATTTGTTTTTGACACAGTTGTATTTACTCTTGAGTTCTATTTTAGATGCTCTAGTACTCATGACTCTAAGTTTTGGGAGATTTCTTATATCTTATGAGTTATTTTTTCTTTATTTATCTTTCTTTAGTTGCAATCGATTTTCGTTCGTGACAAGTTTGGTATCAATGTGCTAGGTATTTTGGGTTCATGCGTCAAGAGTAGGGTATCTAGTAGTGTCTCGCATATCAGTGTATAAATGACCATACCTATCTTTCTGAGGCTACAGGATACTTTTTAAGAAAGTGATCACATCTTGTTTCTATTCGTGCATTTCTTTTTATTACATGTTTTTATAGTGTCTAATCTACTTCTTCTGTGCATATATCGATTACACAATCTCATCAATCAGTAGGATAGCCTGACGTAGCTGACGTGGCTCCCACCCAAGGATAAGGTAGAGTTTAGGGAAGGACTAAGGGCAGAGGACATATCAGAGGGACAGAGGGTAGAGTAGATCGGCTTCTCTAGAGATTGTTTATGAGCCAGAAGGGCCTATGGATCCTATTCCATCACCCTCAGCCCCAGAGGCTACACTGTTAGTTCAAGAGCTGCTCATGAGGTTATTCACTAGATTCAAGGGAGCTCCTCTAACATAGTTGCTGTTGAGATACCAGTTACTACCATAATAATTGGTCCTTCTAGTGTGCCATTACATCAAACTATAATTCATGCGGGTCCTTCTTCAGCTTCATCAGACCCTCCAATGACTATTATTACTCAACTTTAGGCATCTAGATAGAGTTCGGGTATCAGATTTAGTGTTTAGTTGTTGCTCTATCTATTGCACCTCCTTTTTTTGTGGTGCCACCATCTTCTGCCAGTCCAACCATGTCTACAATAGAGCAAAAGAGTTTTGAGAGGTTTGTGCAGTTGGCTCTACCGCGTTTTGATGGCACTCCTGGAGATAGAGTTTATCAGTTTCTGTCGAAGTGCTAGGATCATTTATGTAATCTGTCTATTCTTGAGATGCATAGAGTTTCCTACCCTTCATATTAGTTCATCGGCCTGGCCAAGGAGTAGTGGAGGTTAGTGGTAGCTCATTGACCTATTGGCTCTCCAGCTATGACCTAGGGATAATTCTCGAAGATATTTTTAGACAGATTTGTGCCCTTACAGTCTTCGAGATAGCAATCGAGATGAGTTTGATAGACTTAATAGGGATCTATGTTTGGTTCTGACTACGAGGCTAGATTTCATACCTTATCTAGATATGCCTTGTCTAGCATTCCTACTGAGTTTAAGAGGATCCGATGGTTTGCTAAAGGCTTGGCAGGGTATTGTCAGGAGGCTACAACATCATTAGTATTAGCTAGAGTTATTTTCTACAATGTTGTGTACCATGATCGTATGATAAAGCACATCAAGCAAGATAGATAGGTTGGCGAGAAGATTTTCCATCGACATGGATAGTTTTGTGGGCACCCATCACGGGACCGACAAATTCAGAGATAGAGCCATCAAGTCCAGGCAATTAAAGTAGCTTTTCTAACATTGATAATATTGATAGATCTAAATCTACTTAGGTAGGTAGTGCACCCAGGTGTAGTAGTTCCTCGGCAAAGTCATCCTAGGGGTGACCCAAAGGCTTGTTATGTTTGCGATGAGGTTTGGCACTTTTCCAACCATTGTCCACATCAGGTGTTTCCTACTCAGGCTTCAGGACCTTAGCCAGCAGGAAGAGACACCTCTCAGGGCATGAGGGGTGGTGTTAGAGGATGTCATGGTGCAGGGAGAGATGGTGTCCATGGAGGCCTATATGCTAGTGGTGGTCGTAGAGTTTGCTATGCTATTCTTGATAGGGTCGAGGCAGAGGCTTCTGATGCAGTTATCAAAGGTATGGGTCTAGTATGCCACCATTCAACTTTAGATTTATTTTATCCAGGATCTACTTATTCATATGCGTCAGCATATTTTGCTTATGATACTAATATTATGTGTGAGCCGCTTGCCAAGCCTATTTGTGTTTCCAACTCAGTAGGTGAATCTTTAGTGGTGAAATAGGTTTATTGGGGTTGTGCTATGACTTTTATTGGGAGGGATACCATTGTTGATATGATATTATTAGATATGGTTGATTTTGATGTGATATTGGGTATGGACTAGTTGTCTCCTTATCATGCTATTCTTGATAGTCGTGCGAAGACCATGACCTTATCTTGCCTTGATTTGCCTCAATTAATATGGACTGGAACATCTAGTTCCTATCCTAGAGGTGTTATTTCTTATGTGCATGCTTGTCAGCAGATAGGGAAAGAGTGTTTGGAATATTTAGCTCATGTTTGGGTTGTTTCATAGGAGTCCCCATCATTGGAGACTACCGAAGTTGTTATATAGTTTATGGATGTATTTTTGATTTATTTTCCTAGTGTTCCTATAGATCATGATATTGACTTTGCTATTGATATGGAACTGGGCACTAAGACCATACCTATTTCCCCTTATCGGATGGCTCCATCTGAATTGAATGAGTTGAAGGAAGAGTTGGAAGATTCGTTAGAGAAAGACTTTATTCATCCAAGTGTATCTCCTTGGAGTTCTCCTGTATTATTTGTGAAGAAGAAAGATGGCACTACGCATATGTGCATTGGCTATGGTCAGCTTAACAAATTGGCCATCAAGAACAAATATCCTTCACCTTACATTGATGATCTATTTAACTAGTTGCAGTGTGCCTTGGTGTTCTCAAAGATCGACTTGAGGTCTAGTTACCATTAGTTAAGAGTTTAGAAGTCTAATATCCCAAAGACATCCTTCAGGATCTGTTACGGGCATTATATGTTTGTGGTTATGTCATGTGGATTGACTAATGCACTGGCTACTTTAATGGAGTTGAGGAACTGAGTATTCAGGCCCTATTTGGACATCTTTGTGGTTGTGTTCATAGACGATATCTTAGTTTATTCTAAGAGTGAGGCAAATCATGTTCAACCTTTGAGGACTATACTTCTAAGATTAAGAGAAGAGAAGGTGTATGCTAAGTTCTCAAAGTGCTAGATTTGTCTTGAGTCTATTGCATTACTTAGCTATGTCATGTCAAAAGAGGGTATTACGGTCCTCTGGCTAAGGTAGTTGCTAATCATGAGTGGGCTAGGCCTACTTTGATGACTACGATTTGGAGTTTCCTTGGTTTAGTAGGGTATTATTGGCATTTTGTTCAGGGTTTCTCATATATAGTAGCCTTATTGACCAGATTGACTCAAAAGGCTGTAGCATTCCAGTGGTCGGATGATTTTGAGATAAGCTTCCAAAAGCTCAAAGATTAGTTGACTTCAACACTTATTCTTGCTTTATCCGATGAGGGAGTTCCATTTGTGGTATATTGTGACACTTCAAGTGCGGCTTTGGGTGGTGTATTGATGCAAAAAAAGAGAATGATAGCCTATGATTCTAGACAACTGAAGGTGCATGAGAAAAACTACCCTACTATGACTTGGAGTTGGCTGTAGTTCTGTTTGTGTTGAAATGGTGGCGACATTATCTTTATGGAGTGCATTGTGAGATCTTTTTTTATTATCAGACTCTCAACTACATTTTCACTTAGCCTAATTTGAACATGAGACAACATAGGTGGTTGGAGTTGCTTAAGGGCTATAATACCTCAATTCTCTATCGCTTCAAGAAAGTCCATATAGTGGCAGATGCTTTGAGCTAGAAGGCAATTAATATGGGGATTTTGGCACTCTTGAGGACTAAGGAGAGGCCTTTATCTTTGGAGGTTCAGTCACTTGCTAGGAAGACGATCCGTTTTGACATTTCTCTTCCTCAGAGTATTTTGGCATTTGTTGAGGTTAGATCATGTTTGCTTGATCTGATATGTGATCACAAGTTTGAGGACCCCAAATTATGCATGATTCGTGATAAGGTGTTGAGAGGTTAAACTAATATGGCTATTATTGATTCTAATGGCGTATTGAGGGTTAATTGCAGAGTTTATGTTCCTAATGTTGGGAATTAGGTGAGATTGATATCAGAGGAAGCACATTGTGCTAGATATTCCATCCATCTGGGCGTGGCTAAGATGTATCATTATCTTAAACAAAATTATTGGTTGTTTGGCATGAGAAGAGACATAGTTGAGTTTGTGGCCAAGTATTGGAATTGCTAACATGTGAAGTATAAGCATCAAAAGCCCAGTGGATCGATGTAGAGAATGCCCATTCCAAAATGGAAGTGGGAAAGAGTGACTATGGATTTTTTCACAGGTTTCCCCATGGCCTTGGGCAAGTTTGATTTAGTTGCGATGGTTGTTAATTGATTGACCAAGTTGGTACACATCATACTAGTGAAGTTTAGCTACAGTATTGAGCAGTTGGCTAGATTGTATATCCGGGACATTGTGAGATTGCAAGGTGTGCCAGTGTCTATAGTATTAGACAGAGGATCAGTGTTTACTTGTTATTATTGTCAGGCTCTACAACTTGGTTTGGATACTAGAGTGGATTTGAGTTCAGCTTTTCACCCTCAGACTAATGGTCAGCCAAAGCACACCATTCAAGTATTATATGATATGCTTAGGGCCAGTGTTACTTATTTTGAGGCCTAATAAAACTAGCACTTACCATTGGCAGAGTTTGCATATAACAATAGTTACCATTCCAACATCCAGATGGCATCGTTTGAGGCCTTGCATGGCCGAAGATGTTGATCACCCATTGAATGGTTTGATTGAGGTTTGACTAAGGTGTTGGGTGTTTATTTGCTTCAGCATGCTATGGACCTAGTACGACTGATTCAAAGTAGACTATTGATAGCCCAGAGTTTCCATAAGAGTTATGCTGATTAGAGGATTAGGCCTCTTGAGTTCTCTATTGGTAACCTTGTTTGGCTAAAAGTTTCACCCATGAAGTGTATGATGAGATTCGGAATGAGGGGAAAGCTTAGTCCCAGATTCAGTGGCCAATTTGAGATTTTGAAGAGAGTTGGTGAGGTAGCCTATGAGTTGGCTTTATCGATGATATTATCTTTTGTTCATCCTATTTTTCATGTTTTTATGCTCTGCCGGAATATTCCAGATAAGTCCCATGTGATCTTATAACTCTGTCAGGTTGTGTCTAAATTTTTCCTTTAAAGAGGCTATAGCTAAATTTGACAGGCAGATCAGGAGATTGATATCCAAAGATATACCTTTTGTGAAAGTTCAGTGGCAGCACCGAAATGTCGATGAGGCCATTTGGGATTTGGAGTCTGACATGCGGGCTAGATATCCCAACCTTTTTGAGGTTTCAGGCACTCCTTTTTACTTATGTTCAAGGACGTACATTGTTTTTAATGGTGAATGATGTAATGAACTAGTTGGTCATTTTTGGCTTTATTTTGAAAAATTACTATCTTACCCTTTTGTTAGTTGTTTTGGACCTAATTTGAACTATTTGAATGGTTAGAATTGAAATCCTGAGTTTTAAAAGTTGAAAATATGAATTTTTGCCTCTTTGAAAGCTTAAGTTGTTAAAAAAGTGAGTTTTTGAGTCATTTTGAGTTTCGGAGATCAGATCGGGGATATGTCTTTCCATTAGGTTGGGAATGTCGAAACTCCACTACAGCAAGTTGAAGAACTAAATTTGGAGTTAAAATGAGGTTTTTAGGCTCAAAGTTGTGATTTTAGTCATTTACTGAATCAAAGTTTGACTTTGGTCAATATTCGGAGTTTGGAATTTTAGATTAGAATGGTGAAACTAATGCTAAAAATGATCCCATCATAATTTTTAGAGTTTTCGAGGGCAGTTTGGATATTTTGAGTCTTATACTAGTTTTACTAGCTTGCATTAGTGGGGATCTCAGAATCAATTTTTGATGATTCTGTTGAGTCCAGATCGTCGTTTCTGGTATGGATACATTTAAAGTTTGTGAAATTCTGAGCTCGGTTAAATTGTAGGGGTCCATTTTGAGTTTTGGTATTAGTTCGTATGAAGGGTATCTAGTGTAACCCAAATTGTACTCCACCTTCGTGGAGGTATGAGCACTTTTGTGCTCAACGATTGCAGCGTACATTTTTGCTGTGCCATTTTTTAAAAACATAAAACCCCCCATTTTCACTCCATTTTCAACATTTGAAGCTTTACGGGACGATTTTTAGTCAGGGTTTTTAGAGAAATCTTTTGGATAAGTGTTTCTAACGTCGTTTTGATTAGTTTTCATGGTTCTTATCCTGATTTTGACTTGAGTTTTATGATTTTGAATGTCCAAAAGTTCCGGATTGTCGGTCTATATTTTGAAACTTTAAATCAGGATTTCTCCATCGATTTAAACTCGATTGTAGTAATATTTTCACCCACGAACTCTATTTTTCGTATAGAATCCAATTTTGAAGTCAATTTGCAAATTTGACACTTTCAAATTTTAGTCCTAATTTTGACCATTTTACCCCTAAGCCTAAAATATGCCATTACTGTATCAAAATGCACCTCTTGATGCGTAGTATCCATTCTTGATTATGGTTGATCGTCTGTGGATCATTTTGGAGGCTTGAGTTGTTTAATGTTTATCCGAGTGTGGTTTCAACATCAAGGTAGGTTCGACTATCTTTTTGGGACTAGATTTGAGTTATTCATCTTATCATTTGATAATTATGAGATTTAGATAGATAATCTTACAATTGGGCTGTTGTGATGGAAGTGATGGTTCAAAGTAATCCCGGTGAACTGAATTGTGGTATAATCTTGATCATATCGTTGAACTGAGTCAAATTATGATGAGTTGATGAGGATTTGAGATAGAATTTGACTAAATGAGTCATATGAGACTAGATGGGACAAGTGAGGTCCAGTGTTAATGTTATACTTGTATTGATAGGTTGAGATAAGATCAGTATCATTGTTATATTTGTGATTTGGGATGGGTTAGGTCCATAACATTGATATTCTTGGATACTTGGCAGGAGTTAGGCTCAATATAGTTGACATTTTTTATTTTTGATATAATTATGATGATCTAAAATATGATGATGGCTCGGGCATTAGTGGTGATACTTGATATTATTCCTTGGGAGTATATGATTTGTATGAGATTCATGCTTCAGTATCCTTGTTGTAATGTTAATTACATGTCTTTTATGCATCATTGAGTTGTGCTGTTTATTTGTATCTATTGTGTGTTGATTCAATTTGGCACCACCTCGTTGACCCGAGTAGCAGACAAGTGATGTGCTGCAAAAATACTTTTGATGCTTAAAACTTGAAATTTTGTGTATTCTCAATGTGATGTTAGTTGGTTTTATTTTTTGTGTTTATATTTTCAGAATTACAGGTTAGACTTGATTTTGGGAAAAAATGGAGAAGTTGTTGATTTTTGCTATTATATGAGACATTTTATGGGTGGTAGATCATTCTATGGGCTATAGTGTCATGATCCAAGCCTAGGACCTAGATGTGACACGACGAATAGGGAATTCCAAGGGACCCTACACAAGCCTCTTAGCATATAAACCACACCTCGTTGGTCGCGGAAGCAAAATAACAACAAGAGATATAAATAAGGGAAATGGGACTAAGGGAAGTCTTAGATAATCATAAAACATTTCAAGAGTCAAGCTCATGGCATAATTACATCTTAAAATCTGACACCTTTAACATAGATTGGAGCGGGGCCCACTCACCTTCATAATACCAAGTGTTCAATATAAAGAGATATCAAATAGTAAGAGAAGCATAGATAGTATCCCTGAACTTGAGCACTCACCAAAGATTAACTCTAAAGCACCGAACTAGCCACGTGGAGGATGATCGAGAGGTGCTCCAGTCCGAACATGGTAATATCATGTAGGCATAGAGTATACACAAGTATGTTTGAATGTACTAAGTATGTAGGATGTAATTCAACAAGACATCAGCCAATATCGCCAAAATACATAATTGTAAGCAATGGATAAGTATAGTATCAATATGGCATACATGATCAATTCTTGAAGTTAAACATGCTTGTAAATCATATAACTTGTAAAGAACATAATACGTGTGTAGGGAGAGACCATAATCATCATAGACCAAGCAATTACTACTTGGAATCCAAGGCATGTCACCCCTTGGAAGGTGATTGAGGTATCCACCCCTCAACAAGTTAATTAGGCATGTCACTCCCCTAACAAGGTTATCGAGGTACCCACCCCACAACGTCGTTATTAGGCATGTCACCCCCAAACAAGGTGGTCAAGGTATCCACCCTCAACATGGTGATTGGGCATGTCACCCCCTAATAAAGTGATGAAGGTATCCACCTCTCAACATGGTGATTGGGCATGTAAACCCCCACCCAACAAGGTGATTGAGGCATGTCACCCCCTCAACAAGGTGATTGGGAATGTCACACCCAAATAAGGTGTGAACTACTTGTAATACCATAGATACTTTTCATTAATTTAATGCATACATAAGCCCTTAATCATCATAAAGTCACTTGACTTGTAAACCATTTAATAGATCATAAGTAACTTGAGAATCCTTGTCATGATATTTTATAAAACACTTGGTGGGTGTAATATGCTAGTTCAAAATCATGCAATTCAAGAGTGAAATAATATGAGGACACACAATGTAAATTGACCCACCAACATATAATAAACCCCTCATGTAAGATACCTTGAAATCCATCATCAAATCTCATAATAGATCATAGTTTCATAGATCAAAACATACATAGTATCAATAGACAAAACCGATTTATAGTATAAGCTTGGAATAGGCAAACATGCATAATCAATCAACAATTCATAAAACCCCAATGTAATTTATAATCAATATCCATTATAAGTGATACCCATCGATAATACAACTTGATAACATGCAATTTTCATAAAAAGGAGATTGGGCTCCCTGGGTGAAAGGTCCCAATTGATAAATACCACATACCTCAAACTTAGGTTTTCTTGAGTTGAGCTTGAAGAGAACTTGTAGCTTGAAGAGAATATTTGAGCTCCAATGTTACGCTTGACTTCCTTGAAATTTGAATGAGTTATGTACTTAAGACTTGAAGAGTTTTTTGAGAGGGTCTTCATGATATAGAGTTAAAAAATGGCTAAGTATGGGTATTTTTATGTATAAGTGGGCATGGGGCTATGACCCAAGGCCCTTGGGCCGAAATAGAAAATTAAGGAAAAATCAACCTTGGTCCATGTCTGGTCCGCGATGCGTATCCAACCCGAAGGGAAATTTCATATTGCTCCACGTCGAGTTTGCATTATGGCCTAGTCATGGATGAACACTAGATAAAATTCATGTTATACCCATCTCCCACTCAATTGTGCTCGTTGATCGAGAATATGAAGTCAAATTTTTGATATCACACACAAATTTTGAGATATATTGAAATTATGATTGTGGGCATTTTCAAAGCACATTTTTGGGGTGTTTCAATATCTCCCCCTTAGGAACATTCATCCCCAAATGTCAAAGAAACGTGCATAAGAGAAGTGGTCATGAAGATTCCGGCAAGGGTACCAAATTATAGGTTTTTTAAGCGAAAACCATCTTTCCTTCCTTTGGTTCACTTTTCAACTCAGTTGGTAAGCTTTTCGATTTCATTTATTGATTATTATTGATAGGCTTGTGATTTCTTGTAATTGAGCATGTGACTCGTCATTGAATCATTGTGAATGGTGATTACACTCCTTCTGGAATGTTTTATGATTGCCAGGTGTTCATTTGGAATGTGTTCTGTGTTTGGTATGCTTTACAAATTCAAAAATTCATCTCGACTCCTAGGGTTAATTGTCGTTTCGAATTGCCAATGTTAGTTTGAAGTTGAATATGTGTCGTTTAGTCTTGCTTTGCTCTTATTTGCTTAAATATGTTGAGATTTTGTGATGAAGTTGTGCCTTGACTGAGAAATGAGCAGGCATTGCAGGTAGTTTTGTGCTCAGTTATGAGTCACTCTTACTACTTGTACGTTCCTGTATGAGTCGTAGTGGTCCCTCGTAGCAGGCATCAGTCACCTGTAATTCATTTACATTCCTCTTGTGAGACCCACATATGATTCATAATACCTGGTACGACTCGTAGTACGGGGTCTCGTAGACTTAGCTGAGTTGTAAAAATGTTTATGCAACTAGGTACGAGACAAGGACTATGACTTGTAGGCCATCCTACAAGTCGTAATTGCACTTGTACCAGCACATCTGCAGTTGCATCAGTTCTTCTTTGCTCTTTATTTAGTTTTGTTCTTTGTTGTGTGCTAAGTAAATTATCTTAATGCTTATGTAGATTATTGGTTGTGTTTTAGATATCATGTTGACCAAAGACAAAAGGGCTATCCAAATGTTCAGGCGGAGACTAATGGACGAGTCTTCCGAGACTGAGTGGTCCGAGGGTTTAGTTTATGTCCATAGGGCCAGGATGGACTATTTTGCTAATGTTCCTCAAACCTGAGGATGTACAGGTCAGGAGCCTGTGGAAGTTACAAGTGCCTCAAAGTTTGAAGATGAGGTACAAGAGGTGGAGGAAAATGACTCAGGGAGTAGTTCACCTCAAATGACTCTTACAAATTCCGGCTCCGAGTCAGAGTCCGAGAGCACTTCTCAGCCTGAGAAAGAGGAGGCCCAGTCTCAACCGACGGTCGACCCCAAATGGTGTGTTATGGGCATGAAAGAAACCTACGATCATGGGCTATAGGATAAGGGGCATGGCAAGTTGGTCTGGCAATTTCACGAGGAATCCGGGTCGAGCATAGCGGGGTTAGACAGAGTACTTGACTTGGATGCGGGATTGGATGAGTATGGGCTCCGCTTGACTATGCAACAACTAGGCAAATATGTCCGTTGGTGGTCCATGAGTTCTATGTTACATACCTTGCTACGCTCCACATGGGGCTGCCAAAGAACAAGAAGCCAATCAAGCAGTCGAGGATACAAGTGGTGACAGTCAGGGGAAGAAAGCTGAACATCTCGAAGGAGGTAATCTACCGAGTATAGTTTTGGCCCATCGATAAAGCACCCAATCGATCACTAAGTATGACAGTCGGATTGATAAAATGAGAAGAGCGGTTACGAGGAAGGATATTAGGTTCAGGATGAAGTTGTTATGGTGGATTGCGAGTCATATCCGCGATCCAATAGTGGAGCCTACATGGATCACAAACTATGCATACTCGATTGTGAAAGCACACTTATCATTCCGGGCCAATTTTTGTTCGTCCATCATCCGTTGGCGTATGAGGCCAACTTCTGCAGATAATATGATCACCCTTGAGAGAGTTGTATTAATAACTAGCATACTAGCAATTGGGCTCAAATTATATCAGAGTAGATCCATGAGACTGCAGCTTGGAAGAACACCTCACTGTCATTTCCAGTTCTTATTCATTCAATATGCAGTGCAGCAAGTGGTCCCATCGACCCCCACCGAGACCCTCACGTGGAGGGTACACACACTATGGATCCCATCTTGACAAAGGCCGATGAGAACCTGGTGGCCTTATCACGCCTAGATCCTCCTATCATAGAGCCTTTACCGGTAGATCCTCAAGTCCCAACTCCATCTCCTACTACTACCGAGACTACTCCGGCCACTACAGAGCCCACAAAAGCAGACGAGATCGGGTATACACCATCCACCAGCACCTTAGAATTGTAGCATCTACATTTCAAGTTGACCCCCTTTCCTCTACTGTTGCTTTGAAGGCTTTATTGTATAGGGTGGCTATAGTAGAGTGCAGGCTGCGAGAGTTATCAGCACGGGTCTGACCATTAATTGATCATACTATTCGGGACTCCAAGGAGAGGATGAAAGCATTTTCCTGAGAGTTAGTTTATAACAAAGTTTGAGCGGTTGATGCACAGGTTGATGCATTTGAGGCTAGAGTCTAGAAGAGGCTTGATGGAGCGACGTCGGCCGACACGAGTGCAGTCACTGAGGAGTTGGCCAAATTCAAGGTCGAGTTATTACAGATGTTGGCAACTCCTGCTCCATCCCCAGAGGTAGCACCGGTAGATGATGAGGCATTTCATTGGCTCACCGACTATCCTACACCTGAGGGAAAAGGCCTCTAGAGCATACTGACCGAGAGCTGGCCCCGAAGAAGCCATGATAGGAGGAGGAGCCCATACCAGAGAAGGTGGTGCAGGAGTCGATTATGGTGGCAGCTATGCAGATAGAGAGAGCACAACACGCCCCGCTTGGAGAGGGTACTTCTGGCAATGCAGCAGATGAGGAGAGTCAGCTCTAGGACCCCATAGATCAGCCAGAGATAGGTGCTTAATCTACCAAGATGTATGACATTTTTTGAGGCCAATTCTTATCTAGACATTTTAGATACTTTGTTTTCTTATCAGACAATCTCTTTATTATTATGATTTTTGGTTGTGTTTAAATATTTTTAAGTTGGATGTTATTTTTTCTTCTATTTTGGATGTTTATTATTGGGTTTTCAAGAATGTATGTATATATTTCTATGTTATTATTTTTTTTAGTTTTAGTCTTTACTTTGATGACAATGTATCATCTTTTGGTAGGGTGGTGGAAGTTATGGATTAAGGTAAAGTCTGAGTAGCCTCAAGTACATAGCTTCCACTATTTTTGATACCAAGGTTTTCTTGTCATGTTTCTTTTTCCTTGTGGAGTTTATTTTCTGTTGAACTGACATGTTTAGGAAGTATAGATAATTTGTAAATGAATAGTAATGTTATCTTGTGGCATATATATAGTTCTTAAATTTTCTTTCAACTTTTGATGCAAAATTGGGTGCCCTCAAAATTTTTGAGGTTGTGATTATTGATGCATTCAAAATACATTTTTGAGTATCAGGCAGTGTTTGTTATGATATTATGATGGTAAGCTGAGACAAAAAGCATGACCTATAAGTCTATACTTGATTGTAGATGCAATTGCAATGTGTGCTGCGAGTTTATTTTGCTGCATTCATGCATTTTGTATGGACTCAAAACTTTCCCTCGTACTCTATGCTTGGCTCTGTTACTTAGCTGATTTGAAGGTGATCTTAGGCCTTTGTTATGATAGGAAGCCCACTTTTGCCTAAATTGTCTACCAAATGAACTAGTGAATCCCTTGCTCTGAATGTTTAAGCTTCTCATGCACTCGTTCTTTCTTGACACATTGCTGACTTAACCTTATTTGATGAAATACCCTATTATTGGCCCTAATCTATCCTTGAACATGTGAACCTTGGTTGAGGCTAAAAGCCTAAGTTAAGGGTGGTTACATTAGTGGCCCTGGTTTGAGACATAAATATTGTATACTTCACCTTAGACTAAAAGCCTAAGTTAAGGGTGGCGCTTGTTGTGGTAAAGTAACAAAAATAAGGTGGCTAGTTGGGGTGAAAAGAAAGAAAATGATTAATCATGAGCCGAGTGAAGAAAATGAAAAGAAAAAGTGCCTTAATTTGAAAAGATGGGAAAAATGAGTTTGAAATTGAGGCACCACTTTAAAAAGTGAAAGAACAACCCAGGAAAAGCTTAAAGTGGTGCAATAAGGGAGGAATTAGTGAAATTGGATGGGTTTTGAAGGTAAAAGTATGTGTAAGCATGGTTCAAGGATAGCTTTTAGTCACTAAAGGCTATACCAATGAACTATGAACCTATGTTACAACCTCTTAAGTCCTAAAGTGATCCAAATCTACTTTGTCACCAAGCCGAAAGATGAGTATAATGGCATGCTTATGGGGTTAGTCATTGTGCATGAATTTCAATTATGAGAGTGAGAATGATTCCTCAGTCCCTAATTTCTGAATATGCTTGAGTGAGTATAAGGGACTTCTTTCTAATGAGGGAATTTGCATTACTTGATTAGCATATGATTATGCCTGTGATTGTGGAAGGTTGATGCTCATTAACTTGTCATTGTTGGATTGCCAAGTATCCCATTATATTCTTATTTGCTAAATAATTCTACAATCCTGTTTTGAAAATGGTAGTTGGGTATCTGAATCAGAGAAGTTGATATATATGCCATTAGTCTAGTTGCTATGTATTTCTCTTTGTCTGTGTAGATTGAGTAATCACTTGAGGACAAGAAATAATTCTAAGTTGAGGTGTTGATGTGCTTTCATAATACAACACATTTGGTGCCTGAAACAAGGGATTTTGTGAGTTCTCAAAGCGACTTTTTATTGTTTCGATGTGTTTTTGTATTAATTTTGCAGAAAAAGTTGGCAGGCCTGATTTTGGAGAAAAGTTATAGATTTTGCTGAATCATAGGCCATATGAGACCTCCTACGAGTCGTAGCTCATGCTATGAGTCATAGGGTGATGTCGTAGTAGGAATTAGAGACAAAAAATCAGAAATCTGCCAGCTGAAGATCACCTCTGCGAGCCATAGCCTACGAGTTGTAATACACACTGTGACTGGTATAGGCGAACACATAGCAAGAATTAGAGAGCAAAAATATTAGACCAAAAACTGAAGACCAAGACTATAGGACCACCATACGAGTCATAACTCAAGAAACGACTCATACCTATGGGTCATACAAATTTAGTCCAAGATGCCAAGAACCTAATGTTAGTGTCATGCCAAAATTTCCACTAAGGAAGACTGGCACCCGTTGCCGATAAAGCTCAGGAGAACCAACCTGTATCCATACACTTTCTATACATATTATAAGGGATTTCTTCATTCATCATGCCCTGAAGAAATTAAACAGTAATAACAAACTAAAAGGAAATGCATACGGCTAGGCCGTTGGGGCCATGTTGTCTAAAGTTTGAGACATGATCACACTTTAATTTACATAGTCTACAAAGCCTCTAAATAAGGAAAAGTATCTTATAAGGGTCAGGACAGACCCTGCCTAGACTAACTTTACAATACAAGAGTATAATAGACACACAAAGCTCTGAAGCAACCTAGAGCTTGGTAATAGCAGCTGGATATCCTGTACTCCTATTGGGGAGAGCTACTAGCATCTGTACCTACAGTATGCAATGCAGGTCCCCCATAAGGTACGTCAGTATAAGATAATATATTGAATATGTAAGGCAGAAAATACTGTATATGAAGTAACAACTTAAATGGAACAATGCACTGGGTAGGATAAGAGACCACCCTTAGTTATATTGTGGGCTCATGTACTTTGTGTTCTTTTTTTTTATTACTTTAGCTTTACTATATAATCTGTGCACAAAAATTAATATAAATAACCAGCTGAGTAGTGATAAATCTATATCGGAATCGGCCTTGGCTAGGCTTTTCCTTTAACCCCTTGGGCTACCCCGCATGATAGGATTGAACCTGTCTAGGTGATTCTTCCACCTTTTGGGTTACCACCCATCAATAAGCAATATACTTTATCTTTCAATTACTTTTGAAATGATTCTTTTGGTGGTCATAATATTGGAACTGTAGGACTGTAGATGAAACATATGACATGTAAATAATCACAAACGACAACACCATAATGAAAGGAGGAGGTTACACAAATAATGGAATGCATAGGAGGTAGAATAACACATGAACTTTATTTAGTAGAACGAACTCGTGTATCTTGGTATCCAAGTATGTGTGCCGGTTTGAAAGTGACTATGCATGGGAGCATATGAACATGTGAAAGTGTGGAGACATGGTTATTTATTATGTCGGAGTAGGTTAGAGCCTCTATATACCAAGGAAGAATCTAAATTTCATACCAAGTAATACTAAATTGAGTAGCCTTACATATCTCGATGTACGACCTTGCTGTTACTTCAAGATAACCTTCCCTTCCACCAAATATTTATCTACAATATAGTAGGTAATAAAACAAGAATTAGCAGCCAATAGATACATCTTGACAGCCAAATCTCATAAAAACAACACATGGGCAGCAAGCGTATAATCATAAACCCGAGCATATTCTTTCAACCTTTGCCTCTAATTGTACTTTATAATACACATTGTCATATACATATCATGTGTAGTCTATTTTAGTTCAATAATAGCCTACAAAGCACAATACATAACAATTCCACACAATATACAAATAGGCGGCCTAACGCTACATCCCTTCGCTACATTTCAAAGTCGACAATTCCAAACCTATTCCAACATTAACCAAATAGTCCCCACCATATATAAACACAAAAAGAATCCTAAAACAGTGAAAAAATAGTTATAAAGTATATGGAGAAGTGAAACAACAATCTCCGATTATCAGCCCATAAGTTCCTATTAAGAGCACAATTACGATATCATACAAGAACTCACTTTTGTAGACTATAAAAATGGTATAGAAGCCTTTATACATCATTATGAAACCAAGTCTCATTAAAAATAGTAGCCTATCTTCATAAGCAATTCAACCAAAAAGAGAAAAGCTTCCAAATAAATAAGAAAAATGTACAACCTTTGGAACACATTGTCCCACAATTTCAGCAAAGGTATAATCAGCTTAGCTTCTTGATATTCATGATAACACAATACTAAACACATAAATATTCTTACTTACTTTTACCCTCAAGGTGTACGAATTCTCCAAGAACCCTAAAAGTCTCCTTGTGGCAGCTTTGCATGGTTAAGAATGTGTAGAGAGAAAGCTTTGGAAAGTTGATTTTTTTTTAAAGTTAAATAACTTGAAAGAGCTGCTTGTAAGCCCTTTTAAAGGATTGATTTTGCTGAATTTCTTTTACATTTTAAGTATTATTTTATAAAGTGAGTAATATACCATTTTCTCCTTTCACTTGGGCCTTAAGGGGCTCCAAATTGATAGGCCTTTGTTGCCCATTTTTCCCTTTTCTCTTAGTTGGTTTGGGCCTAAATTATCAAAGAAATTGTGATGTCTTTTGGCTCTTTTTTATATACTTCTTGGGACAAAAATATAGTCCATTAATGATGCTAAAACATGGGCTAAAGGGACACCCTTAACACGGAGTTTAGTCATAATCGTACTTGAACAGATTCGACGTAGGGCCTCATCTCCGTCTAGCTAGCAAATTTAAGCTAAGCAAGTAAGTGACTCACCTGCTAGCTTCCTCAGTCCTACAAGCACCTCAATTCTCTCACTTCATTTAAGGTCGCTATCTCCTCAATTTGACTTAAATTTGTATACACTCGACCCTCTTAAGCGTTGGATGTACAGATCATCCTCTAATATGAGATTCAAGCACTTTAGAAATAGGCACTAATTTGACAAAACATATCATGTTTCATGTGCATCGGATGATAAAATGTAAGGTGTGGGGTGTTACACCCATACCACGACTATGACTCGTAGGCCAACCTACAAGTCATAACTGCGAATTTATCGAATACCAGTTTTCTTTTGTGCTTGATTTCTAGGGTTATTTTGTACAAGTTATATGTATAGTTTAAGTTATGTTATTTTGAAGAGAGTTCGAACAATAAACATTACTCCAATATTTTTTGAAGCTTTTCTTGGGTTTTAGGGTAGATTAGTGTTCTCTTTGGGAAAACTCATTTTGGAAATTGAAAATCTTGCCTTGTACTCATTGTTAATCAATCAATCTAGTGAGTTTGCAACTTGTGGTGCCTATCTCCTCTATTGCTATTGGTGAAACTCTCATCTATGTTTATTATTTGAATTTTTTGTGTGTTTTATCTTAGCCATGTATAGCTAAGCACCCATAACTTGGGGTTTTGGGAACCATGGGTAGTTGACTTGAGATGACCTAAGTTTTGTGCATATTTATGATTGGGTTTTGCATCTATTCTCTATTTCCCTTCATGATTAATGTTGTTTGGTGGTAGCGAACACCAAACCCTGCCTATTATCATGATCCCGACCAAGGGTAGTGACAAATAATAAAAGGGAAGTAGATGATAGGATTCAGTTGATGTGTTCTTGTCTAATCAGCCAAACCTGACCAAGGGGAGGTTGACTTGGACAATAGGTAATGGTTAGTTGGCACGCCTTTGAAGCCGACTATGTGCCATGGTGATATTCGACCTTCACCTTCACAAGAGGCGGGAAGAACTTAAGTTGTTGTCCTGCATGTAATTCACTAATTGTAGTTATGTTACCTAGGGTAATTGAGTCAACGAACCATGGGTAACACAAATTCCCAAGTTGTTCCCGAAATTGAGTACTTTTTCGAATTTTTATTAGTGTTTAATTTAAGTTGTTCTTTGAATCACAACAAAATCCCCCGTCTAGAGATTGTAGTTATAGATACTAGGAATGATTAGTAGTGAAATCTTATAGTTAAGCCCTATATTCCCTGTGGATTCGACCCTAACCTCGGTTAGGTCAATCACTAATAGCGACTGCTTTCATATTGGAGCATGAACATCATCAAGGCCGTGCTAAGCATAACCTTGGTACCAAGACCTCTTTTGAAGGATCTCCAAAAGTTAGAAGTCAATTGAGCACCACGATCCAAAATGATAGATAAGGGCACCCATGCAATCTAACCAACTCATGTATATACAACTTGGCATAATATTTGGCACCATAAGTAATTTTGATGCGTAAGAAGTGAGCCAACTTTGTCATTAATCAACAACAACCAAAATAGAGTCAAAATGTTTCCCAGTCTTAAGTAACCAAACCACAAAATCCATGTTGATCTCCTCCCACTTCAAAGTAGGAATAGCTATATCGTGGGCTAGGAAACCCGGCTTTGGTGTTCAGATTTCACTTATTGACAATTGTGACATCTGGATATGAACTTGGCAATGTCTCTCTTCATACCACCCCACCGATACACCTCCCTCAAGTCTCTACACATCATTGTAGAACCAAGGTGAATGGAATATGATGAATTATGGGCCTCCTTCAAGATCAACTCTTTCAAGTCATCTACATTTGGCACACACAATCTACCTTGGTACCTAATGGAACCATCTCCCCCTTGGGAGAAAACCTCTACTTTACCATTCTCACCAAGGCCTTCAACTCTAGCAAGGTGAGGTCAAGATCTTGTTTTTCCTTTACCTCCTCAATCAAGGAAGACTTAGAACCATCAATAAAAACTACACCACTATTATCCACTTCATCCAACCTAATCCCAATCAATGGGGAACCCGAAGCGACCCCAAACAACACTCTTAGCATATCAATTACACATCCATGGTCGTGGAAGAAAAATAACAACAACAAGAGATTTGAATAAAGGAAACTGGACTGAGGGAAGTCTTTGAAAATCATAAAAAATTTCAAGAGTCAAGCTCATAGCGTAATTACATCTTAAAATCCAATAACACCTCTATTATGGATTGGAGCGGGGGCCACTGACCCTTATAATACCAAGCGTTCAACATAAAGAGATATAAAATAGTAATAGTAGCATAGATAGTGTCCTCGGACTTGGGGACTCACCAAAGCTTAATTCCAAAGCACTGAACTAGCCACGTGGAGGATGATAAAGATGTGCTCCAGTCCCTATATGGTAAAATCACGTAGGCATAGAATATCTGTTAGTAAGTTTGAATGTACTCAGTATGTATGATGCAATGCAGTAAGACACAAGCCAATATAGTCAAATTGCCTAATCTTAAGCAATGGATAAGTATAGTATCAATATGGCATGCATTATCAATGCTTGAAGTAAAACATGCTTTTAGATCATATAACTTATATAAAACATAATACATGTGTAGGAAGATATCATAATCATCACATACCAAACAACTACTACTTGGATTCCAAGGCATGTCACCCCCTTGTAAGGTGATCGAGGCATCCACCCCTCAACAAGGTGATGGGCATGTCACCTACTAGCCAAGGTGATCGAGGTACCTATTCCTTAGTGTTGTGATTGGGTATGTCACCCCTTAACAAGGTGGTTGAGGTATCCACCCCTCAACATGGTGATTGGGCATGTCACCCCCAACAGGTGATCGAGGTATCTATCCCTCAACATGGTGATTGGGCATATCACCCCTCCTCCTAACAAGGTGATTGAGGCATCTCACCCCCTCAACAAGGTGATTGGGCATGTCAACCCAACAAGGTATGGTCTACTTATAACACTATAGATACTTTTCATGAACTTAATGCATATATAAGCCCTTAATCATCATAAAGTCACTTGACTTGTAAACCATTTAATAGATCATAAATAACTTGAGAATCCTTCTCATGACATTTTATAAAACACTTGGTAGGTGTAATATGTTAGTTCAAAATCATGCAATTCAAGAGTGAATTAAAGTAAGGAAACTCAATGTAAATCAACCTACTTACATATAGTAAAACTTTCATGTAAGATACCTTGAAATCCATCATCAAATCCCATAATCGATTATAGTTTCATATCTCAAAACATGCATAGTGTCAATAGACAAAACCAATTTGTAGTATAAGCTTGGAATAGATACACATGCACAATTAATAAACAATTCATAAAATTCCAACATAATTTATAATCAAAATCCATAATAACAGATTGCATAGATGATACAACTTTAAAACGTACATTTTTCATAATGTGTAATATTGGACTCTATGGGTGAAAGGACCCTATGGATGAAACCCACAGACCTCAAACATAGGTTTTCTTGAGTTGAGCTTGAAGAGAATTATTGAGTTCCAAAGATAGGCTTGGAATCCTTTAAATTTGAATGAGATATTTGGTTAAGTCATGGAGAGGTTTTCCAGAGGGTCTTGAGTGATAAAGATTTCAAAAATGGCTAAGTACAGGTGTCTTTTCGCATTAATGGGCATGGGGCTATGATCCCAAGGTCCTTTGTCTGAAATAAAAAATCAAGGAAAAATCAACACTGTTCTGCGATGCGGACTCAACACTAAGGGAAAGTTTGTATTGCTCTGTACCTAGTCCATGTCGCGGCCTAATCGCGGATGCACATTGGATAAGAAAAATTAGAGAAAATTATTTTTTGCTACGAGTCCTCAAAAATTCAAATTATACCATCTCTCTCTCTATTTTGTTCCCTGATCGAGGATATGAAGTCAGATTTTTGATATCGTAGATGAAATTTGAGATATATGGGAATTACAATTATCGGCATTTTCGAAGTACATTTAGGGGCATTTCACATAGGGTGGTTTTGTGCACGATTCTAGTGAGGGGCTATACTCTCAAGTTTTTTCTACAAATATGCAGATGAGTCATAGAATGTTTTACGGGTCTTAGAAGATTATTCATGCCCTAAGGATTAAAGATTAGGACTTTCTGAAGTTTCATCACATGAAACCTCTATTAGGGTCGTAAACCACTTTATGATTCATAGAGGGGTGTTGTAGAGTTGAAATCCAAATTTCCAAAAGCTGAGTATGAGATCCCGATTATGGGCTATGAAATGCAATATGACCCGTAAACCCTTTTCGTATGGCATGCCGACCAGTTCTTTTATTTTGTTTAGGACTTGTATTTTACTTATTATAAATAGATTTTTCAGGTTATTTTTCAGTATTATTCGCCTAGTACTCAAAGAACTCAGTAATTAGAACGAGAAAATTGTGAGACTATATTAGAGAGTTTTTGAGAACTCTTGTGCTTGAATTTCATCTTTAAGCTTGTGATTCTTATTAAAGTTGAATTTACTTATTCTTTACTTATTCTTAATTATATTTTGTAAGTGTTTGATTATGTTTTCTCAATCCATAATTCTTACGTCTATACAAAGCATGAGTAGCTATATCTATAACTAGAGTTGTGTGAACCACAACAAACTGACAAAGTAAGACTAGATAATTCATAATTCTTGGAAGGTGTATATGCATGTATTACTTCACTCTCCTCGTTTTTCATGTTTTCTAATGGTGGCAAAGATTAATACCCATCTAATGTTACTGACTTGACCAAGGTAGTAATGAATAGGAAAAGAGATTAATTAACAAGATTGGATTGATGTGTTCTCGTCTAATAAACCAAACTGGGCCAAGGGGAGGTTGTATTGGGACTTCCAAGTAAGGGTTAGTAATGCACACTATGGAGATAGGTGAAATCTCATCGTGAAATTTACCTCTCACGTTTGACCAAAGGGCTTTGTGAATATAACTTACTATTCTGTATGCTCTACATTAGAAAAGAATTAGGTTATCTGGTGATTCTGAGTTGGAGAATCAAGGGGAAAGCAACTCCCTACATTCTCTCCATATTTACTTCTTTTTTGTGTTAGTTACTTTAGTTATATTTTTCATTGATTATTACAAACCCCACCCCTTGGGAGAGTAAGTTGGTTAACCATATGAATTGCAATCATTGAATTCTCTTGAATCTACATATTCCCTATGGGTTCGACCATAACCTTTGTTAGTCTCTATTGCTTGATAGCGACCACTTAATCCACTATATGGCTAGATTGAGTGAATTCATAAGTAATTGGGGTGTTAATCCTTAGTTCCCTTGTTTTACCTTTTTTTGTTGTTTTTGTTTATGCCCAGCGCCTAGAGTGAAGTTAATCTCTTAACACTATTTGATCTAGAGATCTATAGAATATTGAGGAGAATGGTCCAAGATAATGTTAATAATGTGGCTAATACAACTGTGAACAGGAATAATAATGAGGATGCTGAGAATGAGAACCTACCTCCTTTAGAGGACATTGCTCTACAGTCTCAAGCATTTTAATGCCAGTGTTTACTAGTGGAATCAATGCAAGTTGAATCCTATATCTATAAAGGTGACTGGAGCTATTGTGTTGCCACCACTACCGGCAGACTCAAAGTTCACAATCTCAAATGGATTACTCTAGATACTGCAGAATCGTGAACTATTTGCGAGCTTACCATCGGAGAATTCTCATAGACACCTACATAATGTGGCATTCATCTTCAAGAGTGTGATGGAAACATAAAATCTTTCTACGGATGTTGTGGGACTTCGTGACTTTCCGTTGTCTTTATGGGCAATGCAACATTATCGTTATCCGTTAAATCTCTAGTTGGGCAGATTTGCAGAAGGCCTTTTTGGATAGGTACTTCCATATGTCAAAGAAGCTCAAGTTGAACGACTAGATCAATAACTTTGAGCAACTTCCTAGTGATTCAATCAGTACTACTTAGGAGCAGTTTACCAAATATTTAGTGTACCTGACCAAAAAATAGTTCATGATGCTTTGGCGGAGAGCTTCTACCATTCCCTTAATGAGAACAATCAGGCCTGTGTTGACGCTATCACGGGGATTCGTTCTTGGATCAACCATTTGCAAGGATTGTAGAGAAAATGGAAAGAGTGGTCAAGGGTAATCGTGCATAGGGGTAGAGAGACAAAGTATCTACCAAAAGATTATGTGCTATCATTATTGGTCTGGAGCAAGCAAAGATAATTAAAGAAATCATGCAGTAGCTTGCCTAAATTCTCATAGGTATGGAGGTTATGGTGAAGTTGAACAAAAAGCAAGTGAATGGAGTAGTTCATCAACCTCCACGTGCACTCATGTATGATGAACAATATTATGATGAGGACACATGTTTTGTTGTTGATCATGCATGGCGGGTGGGGGGTTTCTGCACAAATGCCTAAGGGTTCAATCAAGATATTGGCTCTAACGTCAAGAAAACCAAGGTCGTAACAATAGTAGAGATGGACCTTACAAGGACAATTGTGGAGGTTAATATGACATGAACAGGGGTCCATAGCGAGATGCAGATTGAGGTTGTAGAGAAGGCTTTAGAAATGGTCCTTATATGCCACTACATAATTGTGACGTAGGTGTAAGTAGTTCCAGAATTGAGGAGATATTTGTGTTGAAGAAATTTGTGACATAGGATGAGACTCCGAGGGACATGAAATCAGAGATTTCAAGTATAAATCAGAAAACAGAGTCCCACTATGTGGCTGTAAAATAGTTTGAACAATAATTAGGTCAAGTGTCAACTCAACTTAATCAGCGTCAAAGGGGTACACTGCCTAGTAACAATGTTCAAAAAGGGCATTGTATAGTGAATACTACTACGGGTGGCAAGAGGACCATTGATCTTCCCATGCCAGTTGATGAGGATGATGTTCGAGAAGAGATAGATGTGGCTAAGCATGCAGAGACAAGATATGATCATTTTAAGGATGAGGTAAGTGAAGTTTCTAATGCGCCACAGAAATTGAAGCTCATTCCAAGCCCTCTTCCCGTTTTCCATTAATGAATCAAAAAGATGGAAAAGAAAGGAAAATTCAAGAATTTTCTCTCCATGCTGAAATAAATCTCCATCAACATCCCTCTAATTGAGGCCTTGTAGAAGATGCCACGGTATGCTAAGTACATGAAGTACTTGGTCACTAAAAAGTGCACTGTGAATCAAGTTGTCTCCCAAGAGCTTTAGTATTACTGTGCTATCTCAACGAGGTCCTACGTTTAGAAGCAATAAGATCCATGTGCTTTCACCATACCCTACACCATTGGAGATGTAGAATTGGCAAGGGCACTATGTGATCTAGGTACCAGCATTAATCTAATACCCCTTGCGATATACAAGAAGCTTGGATTCGGAGCCCTTACTCTAACTAGCATGCCGTTGGTAGTGGTGGATCGCATAGTGAAGAAGCTTGAGGGGATGTCATACGATGTGCTAGTAAAAGTTGAAAAATTCATATTCCCCACAATCTTTGTAATCCTAGATAGCGAAGTTGAATTCAACATTCCAATCATCTAGCAGAACACTATTCCCAGCCATTGGCGAGAACCAGTGGATATGGAAGCAAGTCTACTCAAGTTTAGATTGACTAACAAAGAAGTTGTCTTTAATATTTATCAATCATGAAGCATCCAGATTATTTGAAGAGTGAAGTCTGGGAAATTGGTGATGTTTGAGTAACCAAGTTGTCTAAGTCATGCCGACAATAAATTAGGCGCTACTTGGGAGGCAACCCAGGGTTTTTGACGTAATAGTATAATTCGATGATTATTTTCAGTTTTTGTATTCATAGGTAGTTTTTTTTCTTGTATTTTGATTGTATTTTTTGATATTGAGCTAGTTGCATATAGGGTAACAGTGTGCTCGACAAAGAGTATGTATGTACAGGACTAAATCAGCCATTTTAGCTGAGAAAAGCATCAAGAAGTGTCTCTACGACTAGGCCTACGGGCTGTAAAACACTTTACCACCCATACCCCATCTTGTAGAGATTTCCAGTGAGCAGAGAGATTATGCACTCTGGTTCACAAGCCAACATTACGATACGAAGATTAATATACGGGTCGTGGATGGGGCTCGTGGACCACAGGTATGTTTCCTAAAAATTTTACTAAGTGTATAGGTCTCTACGACCAACTCTATGAGCGGTAAATCACATTACGACACATAGATTGGTCTGCTAAACCATGTCCTAAAATCTAGCGATTGGATGTTCTATAAAACCATGGTTTACGGGCCGTAAATCACTCTACGACCCATAATCAGAGTTTTATAGAGTCCAGGCCCATTAACTTTTAGTTGACCTGATCAAGATATAAAAAATGGGTCAAATTATTTTGATCCCATTCTTAACCTTATTTACCAAATTGACAGAACATTCACTCCCCCCCTCGTTATTCCGACCACCAGTGGTAGGTGACTTTTCGAAAACCAAGGGTTTAGTGCCCCTTCACCTCCTTCGTCTTCTTTAACTTAATCACAAATCTTGGTATTTTTTTGGGTAAACTAAAACCTTTAATTTTCCTTGTTTTGGATAACTGAATTGGAAATTGTGTTGGGAAAGACATTTAGACATACAATCCATGTTTCATTTTAATTAATGTTATTTAAAATTGGGTTGCCCATGTTGAATAATGGTCTAAGTCCATAATTGGGTATCATTGCCTTGATTTCTTGTGCTAACTAGTTATTTGTGCCTATTGTTTCAACCACTATGTTTAATTAATTGATATTTTGTATGAATTGGTGGGTGAGGAGAAAGGTTCATAATCTTGTTAAAAATTGAGCGTAGGTGGTTGGAATTGTAGGGTAATCATGCTAAATCATTTTTGATAGGTTATATGTGTTGTAGATGTCACGACTCAAGCCTAGGGTCTAGACGTGACATGGCGCATGTGGAACCCGAAGGGACCCCAAATAAGCCTCTTAATGTATCATTACGTATCCTTGGTCGCGAAAGGTAATAAAATACAATAAGAGTAGTAAATAGTGATAACTGAGGCTAGGGACATCTTTCATATCATAATTGTCAAGAGTCAAGAGAGAGTCAAGCTCATAGTGTTATACTCAACATATCCAATAACACCTCTAACATAGAACTTAGCAGGGGTAAAGACAAGCAATAGAGCTCACCCTCTAAGTCAAATATACAATAAAGAAAGACAGTCATAATACATAACTTAGGAACATAAACATTGTCCCCGAAATGGACGACTCACCCACTAGCTTTAGAAAGATTGCACTAGCCACTGGAGGAGGATTATCAAATGGGGCTCTGGTTCCTATATAGTGACATCATGTAGTTATAAAGTATGCATTAGTACATTTGAATGTACTAAGTATGTAGGATACAATGCAGGAAGTGATAAGTACCACAAACAAAATACATAACATAGGCAATGAATAAGCATATATCAATATGACATGTATGGATGATGCTTGAAGTAAAATCATGCTTATATAGAATATAATACAAGGTGTAAGAAGAGATCCACATTATAAAACCAGTAGGTTACCAAGGTACAAACTCCTTTGGTTGGTTGGTGGATCGTCGCACCCTACCACCCATGGTAATTGAGGAACTAATCCCTCAACTTGGTTACCAAGGTACAAACCCCTTGATTGGTTGGTGGATAGATGCACCCTACCACCCCTGGTGATTGAGGTACTAACCTCTCAACCTAGTTACCAAGGCATAACCGCTTGGTTAGTATCAGGTATAGGCTCCTCGACATGGTTACCTGGGCTCTTAACCCCCCCAAGAAAGGCATGGTCATATTCCAACAGTATATAAGAGAATATCATATACATGTGTTCCTTTCATCATCATAAAGTCATCCTACTCATAAGAGTTGTATTGAACCTTCAATTCCTCAAAATACATTAATCAAACATGTTATCAAACACTTGGAGGGTGTGTAGTGCTAGTGTATAAACCATGAAATTCAAGAGTGTAATCATGGTAGAAAATTCAATGTAAAACCATCAATATACTTGGCAACACCCTCAAGCAATAACATCAATACCATTTATCAAATCTCACAATAAATGTTAGATTCATAGCTCAAAATACGCTAAAATAATCATAATTTCATGAAACCCCAACATAGTGTGCAGTGAAATTCATAATAAGTAGGATCCATGCGTAAATAAACTTTAAATAATCCAATTTTAGGTAAAAGACAGCTTGGGTATCATAGATGAAAGGAACCCATGAAAGAAACCCACATACCTTGACTTGGAGAATCATTGAAGAAGATTGGAGATGGAGACTTGAAGCCTGAATGAGAACCTTAAGATTCGGATGAGTTTTTGGACTTAAAATTTGGAGATGAAATATTGTCCAAGTATTTGAGAGAGTATTTGAGAATTTCTTGGATGATATGAGGGTGAAAGAAGGCTAATATAGGTATTTTCATGCATGTAAAGGCTTAGGCCCAAGAGCCAAAAGACTTGGACCGGAAAAAAAAAAACTGGCACAAAATTACACTGAGGCACGCCCTTGTCGCATTGCGCCAGGGGTGCGAAAACCTCATTGGAAATTCGATTTTTGGGAAAATGAAATTGTGATGTGTTTGCTCTAAAATTTGGGTTAGACCCATTTTCCACTCAATTTCACCCCCTAAACAACAATACGAAGTCCGATTTTCCATATCACACATTGGTTTTGAGATATATGGAAATTACGATTTTGGGCACTTTCGAGGAACATTTTTGGGGTCGTTTCAATATTTACCCTTGGGCAAATTCGTCCCCAAATGTCAAAGAAATGTATATGAGAAGAGAAATCATGAAGAAATCATCTCCAAAAAGAATGCATCAACACACTTAAAACACCATTTTCAAAATCTCAACATAAGTGTAAAATCACCATGAACTTTGTCAATATAGACATAAATGCTTGCAAATGACTTAGGAGATGGAATATGAGACATGAAATCACATAGAAGACTTATAATTAGTACCTTAGGCTTGAGTAGGATGGAAGAGATAAGGATATCTCTTTTCCATGTCTGCTTCGGCCTCCCATGTAGCACTTTCGACTTGTTAATTCTTCTAAAGGACCTTAATGGAAGGAACCTCCTTGTTCCTCAACCTCTTCACTTGTCTATCCAAGATATCTACTAGAACCTCTTCATATGTAAAGATGTCTTCAACTAACCCCATGACATCAAGAGGCATAATATCATTAGGGTCACCCACATATTTCCTCAACACAAACACATGAAAGAACTAATGAGCCAATTCCATTTCACTAGGCAAATCCAACTCATAGGTCACCTTACCAATCCTCTTCATCACCCTATAAGGACCCACATATCTAGGGATTAACTTGCCCTTCTTACAAAAAGCCACACCCATCGTATGTGACACCATCAAATAGAACCAATCACCAGCCAGAAACTCAAGCTCCCTCTTTCTCATATTGTCATAAGACATTTGGGGACTTTTGGCTGTTTTCAACCTTTCTCTAATCATCCTTACATTATCCATAGTATCCATAACCAGATCTGGACCCAACAAAGCCATCTCCCAAACTTCAAACCACCCAATCGGTGATCTACAATGTCTATCATAGAAACCCTCGAAAGTAGTCATACTGATGCTACAATGATAGCTTGCTAGGCAAGAGGACAGCAAGTTCCAAATTCTGTCTCGGTAGCTATTGTTATAATAAAACTCAACCAACAGAAGATTATCTTCCCAACTACCCTTAAACTCTAATACATAAGTCCTAAACATGTCCTCAAGAGTTTTGATTGTTCTTTCAGCTTGGCCATCTGTTTGAGGGTCAAAGGTCATACTAAGCTTTACCTTGTTTCTAAGACTTCTTTGGAAGGACCTCCAAAAGTGTGAAGTGAATTGTGTACCACGATCTGATATGATAAACAAGGAGCTCCATGCAACCTCACCAAATCATGAATGTATAAACTAGCATAATCTTCAGCCCCATATGTAGTCTTAACCAGTAGAGAGTGAGCCAATTTTGTCATCCTATCAACCACAACTCATATGGAATCAGCACCCTTTCTAGTCTTGGGAAACCTCACAACAAAATCCACATTAATCTCTTCCCACTTCCAAGTAAGAATCTTTACGTCTTGGGCTAGGCCACCCAGCCTTCAATGCTCGGCTTTGACTTGTTGGCAACTGTGGAAACCGGATACAAATTTTGCAATATTACCCCTCATACCTCCCCACCAATACACCTCTTTCAAATCTCCATACATCTTAGTAGAACCGGGGTGAATGGAATAGGAAGAACCATGAGGCTCGTCAAGAATTGTTTCTTTTAAGCCATCAACACAAGGCACACATAACCTACCTTGGTATCTAAGGACACCATCTCCCCCTTGGGAGAAAACCTCCACCTCTTGCCCCATTTCACCAAGGCCTTAAATTCTAACAAGGTTGGAGCAAGATCTTGCTTAGCTTTCACCTCCTCCACTAATGAAGATTTAGAGCCATCAACAACAACAACAATACCATTGTCAACCTCTTCCAACCTGACTCCCAATCTAGCCAATTGTTGGGCCTTCTTAGACACCCCTTTTCCACCATCATAAATATGAGCGAGGCTACCTATAGACACCCTACTCAAAGCATTCACAACAACATTAGCCTTACTGGGATGATAATATACACTTATATCATAGTCCTTAAGAAGTTCTAACCATTTTTTTGGCCTCAAGTTGAGATCTTTTTGAGTGAAGACATATTCGAGACTCTTATGATCAGTGAACACGTCAACATGCACCTAAACCAACCTGGGAAGCATCACAATACACAACTAATCCTTCTAACCCTTTCGATAGTGATAATACAGGATCGAACATAAGCTTTTCTTTTAATATTTGAAAATTCATTTCACACTCATTGGTCCGCAAAAATTTGGCTTTCTTTTCAGTCAACTTGGTCATGGGAGAAGCAATAGAAGAGAATCCATTCACAAACCTCCTATAGTAACCCACTAAGCCCAAGAAGATCCTAATATTCGACGGGGTCAATGGTCTAGGAAAATTTCTAATCACATCTATCTTTTTAGGATCCACCTTAATACTATCTCCTGACACCACATGACCTAGGAAGACAACCTCTTTTAAGATAAATTCACATTTCTCAACTTTAGCATAAAACTTCTCTTCCCTCAGTATTTGTAGCACTACCCTCAAATGACCCATATGCTCCTCCTCACTATGAGAATAAATCACAATATCATTAATTAAAACTACAACAAATGAATTAAGGTAGGGTTTGAAGACCATATTCATAAGATCCATGAAGATAGCCAGTGAATTTGTCAACCCAAAGGACATCACAACAAACTAAAAATGCTCATACCTAGTCCGGAAGGTCGTCTTGGGAATGTCACACTCCCTTACCATCATTGATGATGCCCGGACTAAGGATGAATCTTAGAGAAGTGGCTAGCACTTGTAATTGGTCAAACAAATCGTCTATTCTTGGAAGAGTATACCTATTCTTGATGGTGACCCTATTATGTTACCGGTAGTCACAACACATTGTACAGGACCCATCATTCTTATTCACAAACAACACCGAAGCACCCCAAGGTGATTACCTAGGCCTAATGAAACCATTCTCTAACAAGTCCATCAATTACTCCTTCAACTACTTCAACTTTGCAGGGGCCATACGGTAATGGGGAAAAGAAATGGGTTAATTATCATGGAGAAGGTCTATACCAAAATCTATTTTCCTTTCGGGAGGAACACCAGGAAGTTCATTTGGAAAGACATCAAGAAACTCATTTACAACCGAAATCGACTCTATAGGAAGGACTTTAGACTCCACATCCCTAACCCTCACAAGATGATAAAGAAAACCCTTAGAGATCAACTTACGTGCTTTAATGCAAGAGATGAACCTACGCTTGAACACTACATCATGACTCTTCCACTCAAAGATGGGTTTATTTGGAAATTAGAATTTGGCCCTACAAATTCTACAATCAATAGAGACGTATTATGCATGTAACCACTCCATCCTAAGAATAACATCAAAATCAACCATATCCAACTCAACAAGATCATAAGGTAATATTTTATGCAATATGCAAATGTGACAATTTCTACAGACCTTTCGAGCAACAATAGATGCACCAATAGGAGTAGACACCTCATATGGCTCACTCAACAATTCGGGGTCAACATGAAATTTTTTGGCAACAAAAGGGGTATAAAAAGAAAAAGTGGCACCTTGATCAATCAATGCATACACATCAAATTCACAGACATTTAAAATACTGGCAACAATATCAAGTACCTCATCAACTCTTTTCCTCCTATGCAAAGCATAAAATCGATTCTGCCTTGGGGCACCACCTTGTCGACCACCTCTTCCAAAAGGAACTCTATTTTCCCCTTGGGGACAGACTTCCTTAACCTTGTTGCAGTTACAAGGACATTCAATCCTTTTGTGTAAAACTTCTCCACACCCATAACATGTATCAGTGTCTCTCAAACATGGGCCCCTATGGCCGTTACCAAATTTTGGACACATATGATTAGGGACCACACCACCAACACCTTGGGCACTTGGGAAGTCATTGTCAAAGCCCCTATTAAAAGAATGAGAAGACCCTTGGCCTTGATAGAGTCAGCCATCATTTCGACTTTGGAACCTACCCTCTAAGTAGACCGTCTTGGATTCAAGACCCCTCATCTTGCTAATCTTATCCTCCTCTATTTGCTCGACATATGCCATCAAATAGGACAAATTTATGTCACTAATCAACATAGCGGACCAACATTCCTCTCTCACTATATCAGATACCCCCATCAGAAATTTGTTTATTCTAGACCTTCAGTCAGCCACTAAGTGGGGAGCATATTTAGAAAGTTGATTGAACTTGAGGGCATACTCCCTCACACTCAAAGACCCTTGTCTCAAATTCATAAATTCCACTATCTTGTCCTCCCTAAGTTCAAGATGGAAGAGCCGATTAAGGGCAGTGGCCTTGAACTCCTCCCAAAGCACCACATTATTGATTCCTTTGTCTTCCTTCTATTGATCAAACCATATTTTTGCCACCAGCTTGAGTTGGTAAGCTGCCTACTCCACCTTTTCTTCTAATATAACACCCATAATAGCCAAAAATTGTAAACCTCATCAATGAACTCTTGAGGGTCCTCATCCACCTTTGACCTATAAAATTTCAAGGGATTCATCCTCATGAAGTCTCTCACCCAAGATCCTGGTGTAGGAGAATGAGGGACTTAGGCCCGTTGATTGGATTGATTAGCCACAACTTGTGAAAGAAAAGTGATAGCTTCCCGAAGTTCACCATAAGCCAATTGTTCGTTGGGAGTGCGGGCTCTTCTTTCTCTTATGTTAGGCTTGATCTAACATAGCAAATAATAATTATTTGGGGGGGGGGGGCGGGAAACCTTACCTTAACTTCTATAACACGGCATAGAGTAAGAAGAAGGGAAATATTTCCTAAAATGTCTCATAGCCTCTTAGTCATAGTTGTGGTGCACAACACAATCATAAATAAGACTCTAATCGATGTAGTGTGTTAGATGTTGAGGACCATTAACTACCTAGTACTCTGATACCATGTTTTTCATGGCCCAAGCCTAGGGCCTTGACATGACACGAAGTATGGGGAACTCAAAGAGACCCCAAACAATCCTCTTAAACTATTATTACACATCCTTGGTCTCAAAATCAATGAAATACAATAAGGGTAGTAAATAGGGATAAGCGAGCCTTAGGAACATTTCTCATATCATAAATATCAAGAGTCAAGAGAGAGTCAAGCTCATAGCCTTATACCAAAATATCCAACTTAATCAGCGCCACAGGGGTACACTGCCTAGTCACACAGTTCAGAATCCTAAAAAAGAAGGCCATTGTATGGAAAATCCTACTTGGGTTGGCAAGAGCACCATTGATCCTCCAATGCCAATTGATGAGGACGATGTTCAAAAGGAGATGATTCGGCCAAGGATGTGAAGATAGGATATGATCATGGCAAGGATGGGGTGACTAAAGCTGCTAATGTGCCACAAAAATTGAAGCCCATTCAAAGGCCTCTTCCCCCTTTCCCTCAATTAACCAATAAGAGAGAGGAGAAAGGAAAAAATTCAAGCACTTTCCCTTCATGCTGAAACAACTCTCCATCAACATCCCTCTCATTGTGGCGTTGGAGAAGATGCCATTATGCTAATTACATGAAAGACTTAGTCACTAAAATGCACACTGTGAGTCAAGATCTCTCCCAAGAGCTTTAGCATTGTTGTGTTATCACTATGAGGTCCTTGGTTCAAAAGCAAGAAGTTCCTGGTGCTTGCACCATACCCTGCACCTTTGGAGATGTGGAGTTCGTAAGGGCAGTATGTGATCTAAGTACCAACATTAATCTAATGCCGCTTCCGACCTATAAGAAGCTTAGATTGGGAGCCTATACTCCAACTAACATGCAGTTGTTGATGGCGGATCGTACGGTGAAGAAGCTTGTGGGGATACTGTATGATGTGCTAGTAAAAGTTGAAATATTCATATTCCCCATAGACTTTATAATCCTAGATTGCAAAGTTGACTTCAACGTCCTAATCATCTAGCAGAAGACTGTTCTTAGCCATAGGGTGAGCACTAGTGGATTTGGAAGCAAGTCAACTCAAGTTTAGATTGAATGACGAAGAAGTTGTCTTTATCTGTCTGTCATGAAGCATCCAGATGATTTGAAGAGTGAAGCCTCGACAATTGGTAAAGTTTGAGTGACCAAGTTGTCTATGTATTGTCATGACAATAAATCAGGCACTACTTTGGAGGCGACCCAGGGTTTCTAATGTGATAGTATAATTATCTGTTTATTTTCAATTTTTAGATTCATGGGTAGTTTTTTTTCTTGTATTTTGATTTTAATTTTTGATATTGAGCTAGTTACATATAGTGTAATAGTGTGTTTTATAAAGAGTATGCATGTACAAGAATAAATCAGCCATTTTGGCTAAGAAGAGCATTAGGAAGTTTCTCTACCACTGGGTCTTCAGGCCATAAAACACTTTACGACCCATACCTCATCTCATAGAGATTTCCAGTGAGCAAAAAAATTATGCACTCTAATCCACAAGCCAACTTTATGATCCAAAGATCCATACATGGGTTGTGAATGGGGCTCGTGGACCCCAGGTAAGTTTTCTAAAAATTTTGCAAAGTGTAGAGGTCTCCACAACCAACTCTATGAGACCGTAAATCACTTTATGACTCATAGGTTGGTCCGTGAAACCCAGTCCTAAAATCTAGAGATTGGATGTTCTATAAAACCACAGTTTACGAGTGATAAATTACTTTATGGCCCGCAATTGAGGTTTCATAGTGTCCTAGCCCATTCACATTCAGTTGACTCGATCAAGTTACAAATAATGGGGTAAAATTATTTTTACCCCATTCTTAACGTAATTTACAAAATTGACCCAACATTCCCCCATCCCCCCGTTAATCCCACCACCGGTGGTAACAAAGACCCTTTTTTCGCAGACTTTTTGACAACCTAGGGTTTAGTGCCCCTTCACCTCCTTCATCTTCTTCAACTTAATCACAAATATTGGTAAGTTTTTTGTTAATTTAAAACATTTAATTTGCCTTGCTTTGGATATTTGGATTGGAAATTGTATTGGGAATGGTCTTTAGACATACAATCTATGTTTGAATTTAATTCTTTATTTGAAATTGGGTTGCCCTTATTTGAATAATTGTCTAAGTCCATAATTGGCTATCATTACCTTGATTTCATGTGCTAAATAGTAAATAATGATTTTTTTTATGAATTGGTGGGTGAGGATATTTGTGCATAATCTTGTTAAAAATTTAGCATAGGTGGTTGGAATTGTTGGGTAATCATGCTTAATTATTTTTGATACAGTATGTGTATTGTAGATATCGTGACTCAAGCCTAGGGTCTAGACGTGACACGGCACATGCAGAGCCCAAAGGGACTCCAAACAAGGCTCTTAACATCTCATTGCACATCTTTGGTCGCGGAAGCAATAATATACAATAAGAGTATTAAATAGTGACAACCGGGATTAAGGTACATCTTTCATATCATAAACATCAAGAGTCAAGAGAGAGTCAAGCTCATAGCATTAGACCCAACATGTCCAACAATACCTCTAATATAGAACTTAGCGAGGCCCAAGACAAGCAACCGGGCTTACCCTCATAGTCAAATATAAAATAAAGAAAGAGAGTTGTAATACATGGAATAGAGGACTCACCAACTAGCTTTAGAGGGATCGTATTAGCCAACTAGAGGAGGATGATCAAACGGGATACATGGTGACATCTTGTAGGCATAGAGTATGCTTAGTTTGTTTGAATGTACTAAGTATATAGGATATAATGCAATAAGTGATAAGCACCACTAACAAAATGCATAACATATGGAACAAATAAACATATAGCAATATGACATGTATGGATGATTCTTGAAGTAAAATATGCTTTTGTCGAATATAAAACAAATTATAAGAAGATACCAACATTATAAAACCCATAGGTTACGAAGGTACAAACCCCTTTGGCTGGTTGGTGGATCGTCGCACCCTACAATCCCTGGTGATTGAGGAACTAATCCCTTAACCTTGTTACCAAGGTATGAACCCCTTGATTGGTTGATGGATAGTCACACCCTACCATCCTTGGTGATTGAGATACTAACCCCTCAACCTGGTTACCAAGGCACAACCCCTTGGTTATATAATGACCCCAAAGAGTGCCCAGAAATGTGCCTCAGAAGTATCCGAAATCATAATTTCTATATATCTCAAAATCTATGTTCGATATAAGAATCCTTCTTAATATTCTTTATTAAGGGATTATTTTGAGTGGGAAATGGGTCTAACCCCGATTTTGGAGCAATGGAATCACAATTCCAAAATTCCAAAATATCAATTTCTAGAATTGGTTCGCAATAGTGCTGCGGCGCACAGCTGTCACGGACATATGTAAACTTGGTCTCTACGAAAGATCCATGATGCAGACCTGTGTAAATTCTGCATAGTTATTTTTCTTTAGGTTCAAGACTTTTTAGTCTTAGGCCTAAGTGTTCCCAAATGTGAATATACCTATACATAGCCATTTTCACCCTCAGATCATTTTAAACATTCCCCAATCTTCATTTAAACACTTAAGCCAAATATTTTACTCCTAAATTCAAGTCTCAAACTCTCTTCCAAATAACAAGGATTTCACTCAAACTTCAAGTCTCCATCTTCAATCTTCATCAAGTTCATCTACAAAGCTAAGGTATGTGGGTTTCTTTCACCCATGATACTTGGTCTCCTTTTACCCTACTTTGCATTATTTAAAGATGGTTTACTTATGGGTCTTATCTATTAAGAAAATCACTACACACTATGTTGGGGCTTATGAAATTATGATTGTTTTGCTATGTTTTGAGTTATGAAACCAAGATTTATTGTAAGATTTGATGAAGGGTTTTGATGTATATTGCTTGAGGGTGTCACCAAGTATCTATTGAAGGTTTTTTGTTGAATTTTGTAGCATGCAGTCACTCAGGTGTTGCATGATTTTACACCAGTAGTATACACCCTCTAAGTGTTTGATAAAATATCCGGTTATGGCTTCTTGAGGAGTTGAAGATCTAATACATGTCTTTTGAGTGGAATGACTATATGATGATGAGAAAACGATGATGGAATGAATGTATGTCTATGGTATTCCCTATATGGTGTTTGAATGTTACCATGCCCTACTCAAGGGTTGGGCGCCTTGTAACCTTGTCAAGGACTTTGTACCTTCATAACCTATTGGAGGGTTTGTACTCCGGTAGCATACGTTGTAGGGTGTGACTATCCATGAACCTTGTTAGGGGTTTGTACCCATCAACCTATCGAGGGGTTAATACTTTTGCACCACGGGTGGTAAGATGCGCTAACCTCTTGGGGGGTTTGTACTCTGGCACCATAGATGTTATGGTGAGATGATCCACCGACCTATTCACGAGGTTTGTACCTCAATTACCAAGGTTGGTAGGGTATGATGGTCCTCCAATTGTTAATGATCTCTTCTTACACTTACCTTTATATTCTATATAAGCATATTTTATTTCAAGTATAATTCATACATGTAATATTATTGGTGTGCTATTCAGTGCTAATAATTATGCAATTTGCCTATGTTGCCTATCTCTTGTTGCATTGCATCCTACTTTCTTAGTATATTGAAACGTACTAACCATACTCTATTCCCATATGATGTCACCATGTAGGGACCAGAGCACCGCTTGATCATCCTCCTTCTCGATGTGGCTAGTTCGATTGTCCTACAAGCTTGTTAGTAAGTCATGCACTTTGGGGACATTGCTTATGAACTCTTGCTATGTATTAAGACTACCCTTCTTTTGGTTATGTATTGACTATGAGGGTGAGCGCGGTTGCTTGTTTTCCCCCCGCTCTTATCTATGTAGAAGAGGCATTGTTGGACATGTTATGTATCTAGGTTATGAGTCTTAAATCTTTCTTGTTTCTTGATGTTATGATATGAAGGTTTATGCTTAGTACCAATTCCCTTATTTATGCTTATTTCTCATTGCAATTTTAATATCTTCCACGACTAAGGATGTGTAATGATATGCTTTGAGGCTTGTTTAGGGTTCCTTCGAGTTCTCCATTCGTCTGTCACATCTTGGCCCTACGCTTAGGTTGTGACAAAGATGGTATCAAAGCATTAGGTTGTCAGATCCTCATAGTCAAGCTCATCGTGTTGATTAGAGTCCTATTCAAGGTTGTGTTGTGGACCCGAACTATTAGTAGGAGGCTATGAGATGTTTTAGGATTTTTTTCCCTTCTTCATGTTCTAAGTTGTGTATAGAGTTGAAGTAAGTTTTCCTCCCTTAATGTTTATCCTTTCTATCCTAGATCACACCTAACACGAGAGGGAGAAGAACCTGTATCCCTAGGAGAAATTGACTAATGGAGAGCTTAGGGATGCTCTCACCTTGCCTGCACAATTGGTGGCTAATAAAGCCAATCAAGGGCCCCAATTCCCTCATGCTCCTACACCGGCATCTCGGGTGAGAGACTTCATCAGAATGAATCACCTGGAATTCCATAGGTTAAAGATGAGTTAGGAACCTCAAGAATTTGTTAATGATGCTTATAGCATTTTATCTATTATGGGTGTGAGTCCAGAGGATAAGGTGGAGTTGGTGGCTTACCAACTCAAAGGGGTAGCATAAATATGGTACAACTAATGGAAGGACGAAAAGAGAGTGAACTATGTGGTGCTTTGGGAGGAGTTCAAGGTGCCCTTCCTTAATCGGTTCTTCCCCCTTGAACTTAGGGAAGCTAAGTTGGTGGAATTTATGAGCTTGACACAAGGGTTTAGGAGTGTGAGGGAGTATGCCCTCAAGTTCAACCGACTTTCGAAATATGTTCCACATTGGGTGGTCAATTCAGGATCTAAGATGAACAAAATTGTGATGGGTGTGTCTGAATTGGTTAGTGAGGAGTACTAGTCCGCCATGTTGATTAGTGACATGGACTTGTCACATTTGATGACCTATGTCGAGCAAATGGACAGTGAAAAATTGAGGATAAGGAGGGGTCATCAGGCTAAGAGAGCCTTTTTCGAGGGTAAGTTCCAAAAGGTGGTCAGATCCACCAAGGCCAAGCGTCCTTTAATGCTTCTAATAGGGTATTTGACTTCCCAAGGACCCAAGGTATTGGTGTTGTGTTTCCTAATGAGTGTGTCCTAGGTTTGGTAAGGGTCATAAGGGCCCATTCTTGAGAGGTACTAATTCATGCTTTAGTTGTAGAGATGTGGGTCACAAAAAGGTGGATAGCCCCCGAAATTGCAAAAAGAAAAAGAGGTTCGTCCACAAGGTGCTAATGCGGTTCCTTTTGAGAGAGCTGGCTGACAAGATGGTGCACCAAGGCACAATTGGTTCTATGTTTTGCATAGGAGGCAAGGGGTGGATGAGGTCCCCGATGTTGTTACCGGTATATTAGAAATCTTTCACTTTGATGTGTATGCATTGATTGATCTGGGTACCACTCTTTCGCTTGTTACCTCCTTTTTTACCAAAACATTCCATGTCATCCCCAAGTTGTTGCATTAGTCATATGAGATGTGTACTCTTATTAGTGTATCTATTATTGCAAGAAAAGTTTATAGAAGTTTTCTTACTTGCATCTTGTATAAAATATTTCCTTTTGATCTTGTTGAGTTGTACATGGTTGATTTTAATATTATTCTTGGGATGGATTGGTTACATGCATATTATGCTTCTATTGGTTGTAGAATACATAGAGTCAAATCCCAATTCCTAAAAGAACTCTTCCTTGAGTGGGAGAGCCAAGATGTGGTGGCCAAGGCTATATTCATCTCTTGCATTAAAGTCCATAAGTTTATCTCTAAGGGGTGTCTTTATCATCTTGTTAGATTAGGGATGTGAAGCCTAAAGCCCTTCTCATAGAGTCAGTTCCAATTGCAGACGAGTTTCTTGATGCCTTCCCAAATAACCTTTCCAGTGTTCCTCACGAAAGGGAAATAGATTTTGGCATAGACCTCTTCTCCAATACTCAACCCATTTCTATTCGCCCTTACTGTATGGCCTCGGTGGAGTTGAAGGAGCATTTGAGGGACTTGTTGGAGAAGGGATTCATTAGGCCTAGTCAATCATCCTGGGGTGCATTGGTGTTGTTTGTGAAAAAGAAGGACGGGTCCCTTAGGATGTGTATTGACTACCGATAACTCAATAGGGTCACTTTCAAGAATAGATATCCTCTTTCAAGAATTGATGATTTCTTCGACCAATTACAAGGGGCTAGCCATTTGTCTAAGATTGATCTTTGCTTCATGTACCATAAAGTGAAGGTGAGGGAGTTTGGTATTCTCAAGATGGCCTTCCGGACTAGATATGGGCATTATGATTTTGTTATGATGTCTTTTGTGTTGACCAATACACCGGCCATCTTCATGGACCTTATGAATAGGGTCTTCAAACCCTACCTTGATTCTTTTGTTATGGTATTCAATGATGATATTTTGATCTATTATCGTGGTGAGGAGGAGCATAGAGCTCATCTGAGGGTTGTTTTGTAAATAGTGAAAGAGGAGAAATTGTATACAAAATATGAAAAGTGTGAATTTTTGTTGAGGGAGTTACCTTCCTAGGACATGTGTTGTCGGGGGATGGTATTAAGGTGGATCCTAAAAAGACCGATTTTATTAGAAATTGGCCTAGACCATTGACCCTCTCAAATAATAGGAGTTTCTTGGGCTTAGTGGGCTATGATCGGAGGTTTGTGAATGGATTCTCTTCTATTGCTTCCCCTATGACAAAATTGACTCAAAAGAAGTCTAAGTGTGTGTGGACCGATGAATGTGAGAGGACCTTTTATACTTGATAAGCTTGTGTCCACTCCTACATTGTCACTACTAAATGGCCTTAAGAGATATGTGATGTATTGTGATGCTTCTAGAGTTGGTTATGGGTTATGTGCTAGGGCAAAATGGTAAGGTGATAGCCTATGCTTCTGGGCGACTCAAGGTGCATAAAAGAGCTATCCTACTGATGATCTTGAGTTGGCTGCCGTAGTATTTGCTTTGAAACTTTGGCGACATTATTTGTATGGGTGCATGCTGATGTGTTCACCGATCATAAGAGCCTCAAATATGTATTCACTCAAAAAGATCTCAACTTGAGGAAAAAATGTTGGCTAGAACATCTTAAAGAATATGATATAAGTGTGCATTACCATCGGGGTAAGGCAAATGTGGTGGCGGATGCCTTGTATCACAATCCAAGCCTAGGGCCTAGACGTGACTAGTGAATAGGAACCCGAAGGAACCTCAAACAAGCCTTATATCATTACATATCCTTGGTTGTGGCAGCAATAAAACATAACAAGATGTAGTAATGATGTAAGTCCATTTTATGATCTCACGTCTGAAGTCCATTTTATGATCTCACGTCTGAAGTTCTTCCCTCATGTCATTGCATATGTTTATTTTTAAATTAACAAGTACTTTATGGTTTTACACTTATGATGAGATTTTGAAATGATGTTTAAGTGCATTACTACATTCCTCTGTGGGCGGGAATGGTCATCTTTGTATCTCTCATATACATTTCTTTGACATTCGGGGATGAATGTCCCTAAGTGGGAGATATTGTAACGACCCCAAAAAAGCAAAATATTTGTCTCAAAAGTGCTAGGAATCGTAATTTCCATATATCTCAAAAAATTCTACGGAATATCAAAAATTTGACTTCATATTCTTGATGAGGGTGTCATTTTGAGTGGGGAATGGGTCTAACTCTATTTTAGAGCAATCGAATCACAATTCCAAATTTCCAAAATTTCAATTTCTTGAATTGGTCCGCGACAGTGCCGTGACGCACAGCTATTTCAAACATGTGTAAACTTAGTCTCCATGATAGGTATGTGATGTGGACTTGTGTAAGTTCTACCCAGTTATTTTTCTTGCCGTCCAAGACTTTTTATTCTTGGGCCTAAATGTTCCCAAATGTGAAAATATCTATACTTAGTTATTTTTCACACTCATATCATTCTAAACATTCTGCAATACTCATTCAAACACTTAGCCAAATATTTTACTCCTAAATTCAAGATTCAAACCCTCTTCCAAATCTCAAGGATTTCACTCAAGCTTCAAGTCTCCATCTTCAATCTTCATCAAGTTCAACTCCAAAGCTAAGATATGTGGTTCATGGGTTCCTTTCACCCGTGATACCCAAGTCTTATTTTACCCTATTTTGCATGATTTAAAGATGGTTTACTCATGGGTCTTATTTATTGTGAAAATCACTGCACCCTATGTTGGGATTTATGAAATTGTTACTATTTTGCTATCTTTTAAGCTATGAAACCAAATTCTATTATAAGATTTGATGAAGGGTTTTGATGTATATTGTTTGAGGGTGTTACTAATTATCTGTTAAAGGTTTTAGTTGAATTTTCTAACGTTATTTTCACTGTAGAATTGCATAGTTTTACACTAGCACTATACACCATCTAAGTGTTTGATAAAATGTCCAATCATGTCTTCTTAAGGAATTGAAGGTCCAATGCATGTCTTATGAGTTGAATGACAATGTGATGATGATATAATGATGAAATGATGATGGAATGAACATATGTAAATGGTACTCTGTACACGGTGTTCGAATGTGACCATGCCCTACTCAGGGGTTGCACGTCGGGTAACCTTCTCAAGCGGTTCGTACCTTGATAACCTATCAAAGGTTTTATACTCTCGCAACACGGGTGGCAGGGTGCAACCATCCATCAACCTTGTATGGGGTTTGTATCCATCAACTTATCGGGGGGTTTGTACTCTGCCACCACAGGTGGTAGGGTGTGATGATCCACCGACCTATCGAGGTTTGTACTACGACACCACAGGTGGTAGGGTGCAATGATCCACCAACCTATTGAAGGAGTTTATACCTCAATCACCAAGGGTGATAGGGTGTGACGATCCACTAATAGTTAATGGTCTCTTTTTACACATCTGTTATGTTCTACATAAGCATGTTTTACTTCAAGTATCATTCATACATATCATATTGTTAGTATGATATTTATTTCTTATGATTATGCACTTTTCCTATATTTCCTATCTCTTGTTACATTGCATCCTATATACTTAGTACATTCAAATGTACTAACACATACTCTATCCCTACATGATGTTACCATGTAGGAACCGAAACACCGCTTGATCATCATCCTCCTCCACATGGCTAGTTCGATTGTTAAACAAGCTTGTTGGTGAGTCCTCCACTTCGGGGACATTGCTTATGATCTCTTGTTGTTGATTAAGTCTACCCTTCTTTCGGTTATGTATTGACTATGAGGGTGAGCCCGATTGCTTGTCTTGGCCTCCGCTCTTATCTATGTAATAGAGGTGTTGTTAGACATGTTATTATCTATGTTATAAGTCTTGACTCTTTCCTATTTCTTGATTTTATGATATGAAGATTTATCCTTACTCCCAACTCCATTGTTTATGCTTTGTTCTCATTGTCATTTTAATTGCTTTCACGACCAAGGATGTGTAATTATATGATATCGGGTTCCCTATTAACCGGTCATATCTAGGCCCTAGGCTTGGATCGTGACAAGTTGGTATCAAGGTACAAACCCCTTGACATGGTTACAAGGCTCTTAACCCCCCGTTTAACGCATGGTGACATTCCAACACTATATACGAGAATATCATGTACATACATTCCCTTCATCATCATAAAGTCATTCAACTTATAAGACATATATTGGGCCTTCAATTCCTTAAAATATATTAATCGGACATTTTATCAAACATTTAGCAGGTGTGTAGTGCTACTGTAAAACCATGGAATTCAAGAGTGTAATCATGCTAGAAAATTCAAAGTAAAACCGCCAATAGATACTTGGTAACTCAAGATATATACATCAAGTCCCTTCATCAAATCTCAAAATAGATCTTAGATTCATAGCTAAAAACTTGCAAAAATAATCATAATTTCATGAAACCCCAACATAGTGTGCAATGAAATTCATAATAACTAAGACCAATGAGTAATTCAACTTTAAATCACACAATTTTATTAGGTAAGACTAAGTTTAGGTATTGTTGGTGAAAGGAACCCATGAAAGAAACCCACATACCTTGACTTTGGAGAATCTTTGAAGAAGATTGGAGACGGAGACTTGAAACTTGAATGAGAACCTTAGGATCTGGATGAGTTTTGGACATGGAATTTGAAGATGAAATGTTGTCCAAGTGTTTGACAGATTATTTGGGGATGTCTTGGATGATATGAAGTGAAATGAGGCTAAGTATAGGTACTTTCATGCATGGGAAGGCATAGGCCCACGACCCATAAGCCTTGGACCAGACAAGAAAAATCGGCACAAAATTACACTGAGCTGCAGCCTTGGCGCATTGCGCCAGGGGCACGGAAACCTCACTAGAAATTCAATTTGAAGCAAATCAAAATGCGATTCATTTTCTGTAAAATTGGGTGTAGAACCATTTACAATTCAATTTGATCCCCTAAATAAGAATATAAAGTTGGATTTTTTATATCACACATGAATTTTGAGAAATATGGGAATTACAATTTTGGGCACTTTTGAGGCACATTTTTGGGTACTTTTTGGGGTTGTTTCAGTAGAACAGGTTAGGTTTATTGGTTGTGGTATTGAAATCATGTGATATTGTGGGTTTTTTCTTCAATGTGAGTAATATGTTTGTTGAAAAAAGTCCTTTGGGGTCCGTATGATGGGCGTAGAAATTCAGGTAATGAGTTTTATTATCCACGAGTGGCTTTTATGGCCCATGGATTATTCCATGAGTTGTTTTGACCCCTTATGCAAGATCCTAGAAACTTTAAGCTTATGAGTATCCATCAGATCAAACCTTTTATGAGTTGTAGATCAATTTAATGCTCGTAGATAGGTCTCATAGACCTTTGCCTAAAATAGGTGGAGTCAATGGAAATCTCTACGATCTAGTCTACAACTCGTAAACTACTTTATGAGTTGTACCAGGTCTCGTAGTATTTTCTAATGTCAAAATTTGCTTGAACCACTGCTTTACAAAAGATCTTTATGGCTCGTAGTATCCACTACAGCCTATAGAGGTGCTTTCATAGAACCCTTCTGTAACTTAATGCAGATGATTTTTGCATTTCAATTTTTGATTTGTGGGGCAAACCATGGTTCTTATATGTTAATGTTTCAAGTACTATGGCCTCAAAAGCCAAACATGATGAGATTACAGTCCTACAAAGAAGGCTTAGAGATGATCATTCAGATGATGAGCAGGCCACTACAATGAGTGGCTCACTAGAGGAGTTGGACGTCAGCCCGATCCCATATGCAGATCGACCACAGACCAGAGTTGCTACCAGAGATGGGCAGACAAAGGCTCTTGTTGTTTATATTCCACAATCTGAGGAGGGAGGCAGCAACAAGAGCGGTCTACAATAGATAACCCCATCCCGATAGGAGTCGAGGTTTGAGAGAGGCTCTGAGGATAGATTAGAGACAAAGTCTTTTGCTGCACTTTGATCATCACCATCTCCACCTAACGCCCTCACTAGTCGATGGTGTGTCACAGGTATGTGTGAGAACTAACTGAGGTCCAACAGCACAAGAGCAGGGCAAGCCAGCCCATTCCATATATGAGGAACCTAGAGTCATCTCTGACAGACTAGATTGTGTCCTAACTGTCTAGGACACAATGATTCGTGACAGACTTCAGTGGCTAACGCACTAGATAGGACGATACTTCTTGACCATGATTAGGGAGTGTTACGTCTCATATGCAGCCATAATATAAAGTACTGTTCCCAAAGGGAAGAAGCTTGTAACGACCCCAAAAAGTGCATTAAAATGTGCCCTGAAAGTACCCAGAATCATGATTTTCATATATCTAAAAATTAATTCTTTATTTAAAAAATCTTGCTTCATATTTGTGATCAGGGGGTCAAAATTAGTTGAAAAATGGTCTAACCCTGATCTAAGAGCAAAAAATTAGCAATTATAAATTTTTAAGTGACGAATTTCAGTAAGGTTAACGCGATCCCTCTGTGATGCACCAAGGGTGCGCTTTAGTGTAATTCCTTCTCCAAGTCGTCTCCACGATGTGGAGAGGTAAATTTTTCCTAGTAGTGTTTTCTTGTGTGGCCCAAGATATTCTAAGTGTTGGGCCCATGTTTCCCAAAAGTGTTTTTATTTATACTTAGACAAATTTCACCCTCACACTACCCTAAACATTTCCCAATACTTACTCAAACACTTAGTCACATTTTCACTCCTCAAACTCAAGTCCTAAACCCTTATCCCAATCTAAGGTTCTCCTTCAAGGTTATTCTTCAAGCTTCAAGTCTCCATCTTCAATCTCTTTCAAGGGTTCTGCAAAGCTAAGGTATGTGGTATTGAGACATTGGGCACTTTCACCCATGCTTCCTAAGTCTCTTTTTTACTAATATTGCATGATTTAAAGTCGATTTTACATGTGGGTCTTGTATATTGAGAAAGCTACTACAAAGTTATTTTAGTTCATTAGAGTATAGTTGCAAGGTGTCAAGTGATGGTTTTACAACAACTTTTCTTGCACAATTTCATCTCTAAATTGCATGGTCTTTTACCCTCATTTCACACCCTCAAAGTGTTTGATAAAATGTCCGTATGTAGTTTCTAGAGGAATTAAAGGTCCAAAGCATGAGATATGATATGAATGATGTTACGATAATGAAATGAGCTTATGCGTATGATTTTTCTTACATGAAGTGTTCCACTAGAGCATATGATAAATCCTATATAAAGTGTTGCATTAGACCATACCCGATCCGTGGGGACAAGAGCCCGAGTAATCATGTTCGGGGTTTGTACTCATCAACCATGCGAGGTGTGTATACTTTGTTACTATATTGGTAAGGTGAGATTATTATCAACCATGTGAGGGGTTTATACTACACAACGACCAAGGGGTTTATACCTTGAACAACTAGCTTGTTCTCTTCTTCACATATGATATCTTATATGAGCATGTTTTAATTGAGCATATTTTACTTAAGCATTGAACATACATGTCATAATAGTGTTATGTCTATTGCATAATATTATGCATATTTACTATGATGCCTACTTATTGTTGCATTGCATCCTACATACTTAGTACATTCAAACGTACTAACCCATACTCTTTCTTACATGATATCAACTTGTATGGATCGAAGCCCAAGGTGATCATCCTCCTTCTCCACGTGGCTAGTACGGTGCTACTCAAGCTACTTGGTGAGTCCTCCATTTCAAGGACTGTGGCCTATGTTCTATTATCTTATATTGAGACACTTTACTTTATATTTGTTTTGACTATGAGGGTGAGCCTGGTTACCTTGTCTTGGCCTCCGTTCTTATCTATGTATTTAGAGGTACTTGTTGGACAGGTTATGTACCTATGATTTGATCTTAGACTCATTATCTCTTCATAGTGATGTTTTGCAAGCTATCCCTTAGTCCTTTGCCCCTTATTCTTACTTTATGCCTTTTTATATGCTTCCACGACCAATGATGTGTAATGATAAGTTAAGAGGCTTAATTAGGGACCCTTTGGGCTCCCCATTTACCGTGTCATGTCTACTCCCTACTTTGGGTCATCACAAACTTGGTATTAGAGCACTAGGTTGTTAGATCCTTGGATTCCAACACAGTGCATTGATTAGATTCTTATTCATGGTTGTGTTGTGCACCACAACTACGAGTAGGAGGCTATGAGGCATTATAGGAAATGTTTCACTTCTTCATGATCCATTACATGTGGTAGAGTTAGATCCCCTGGGGCTTATTGCTAACCCCTAACCGTTATATTTCAGGATATATCTCAAGCTACTCAAGACGATGATATATCAAATATGGAGGTTCGAAATGCTCTATGGATAATGGCAAAAGCACTGACAGCATTGGGAAGTTAACTCAATCATCAAATGGGTGCTCCCGAGACTTCTTGTAAGGATAGGAGAGGTAGTGAGGCCAAGAATGCCCATAGTGTAGGTAAGTTCAAAAGTATAAAATGTAGACATGTTCGTACTGTGGCCCCTAATGGTATGTGTTCTAATTTTGGAGGGGGCCATAGAGGCCCATGCTTGAGAGGAACCAATGCTTGTTTCCATTATGTTGAGGAGGGGCATAATACGAAGGATTGTACTTGTAAATGCTATATGGATAAACGAGGTAATAGTGGGATAACTAATCCTAAGTGTCAAAGGTGTGAAAAGAACCACAGTGGCCCGTGCTGGAGGAACACTAATGATTTCTTTGGATGTTGTACGGTGGGTCACAAGCTTGTGGATTGTCCATTTATTCCAAGGGGTGTAATGGTTGTCAGCGTTTGGACCATGGTGGCAATGATGATCAAGTGTGTTAAGGAGGGTTTGAGTGCCCGATGCTATTGACGGTAAGTTAAAGTTTCCTTGGCTTTGATGTGTATGCATTGTTAGGCCCGGTGTTCCACTACTTCTTCTATATTCTTCTTGGTCGATGGTGGGGCTTCTGGTGTGCCCAAGTTGTTTTGTGGATATTTGGTGTCTATCCTTTTGTCAGGTATACTATTTTTAGAAGGTTCATCGGTGATGGTCCGAATTTGTATTATATTAGGTCTTGCCTTTGTGTCTTGCTAGAGTTGACATGGTGGAATTTGATGTCACTATAGTAATGGAATGGTTGCATGCATGTTGTGTCTTTATGGATAGTAGAACCCATAGAGGTAGCCTCGATTCCCAAATGAGCCCGTCTTTGAGTGGGAGGTTGCTAGATGATAGCAAGTGAGGCAAGTCCATTTTATGCCCTAAGGTACAATAAACTCTAAGGGGTTGCTTTTGTCATCTTGTGAGAAATGGAGGTGTTGAACCTAAGTTTTTTTGTCTATAGAATTGTTGTTGGTTATGGATGAGACTTTGAATGTCGTTTCTGATTATTTGAATTTTGGGGTAGTGTTCTTTGGTTTGACCAGTGCACTAGATATCCCTATAAGTCTCATGAGTAAGATCTCTAGTCCATACCTCAATAGCTTTATGGTGGTTTTGATGATTATAATGTGGTTCGTTTCCTAAGGAGGTAGTGCATGTGAGTCATTTGAGGGTAGTACTACAAGTTTAAGGAAGCAGGTTAAGTGCTAGTATGAGAGAGGGGAATTTTTGTGGTAAGAGGTTGCGTTCCTAGGTTTTGTGGTACCGCATCATGGTATTAAGGTGGACCTTAGTCAGACAAAAGCGATTAGAGATTAGCCTAGACCTTTCACTTCAACGGATATTAGGAGCCTCTTGGGTTAGTGGGCTATTACTGGAGGTTGTGTGTAGGGTGATTGGATATGTCAGGAAGTTGCTATTTCTTGTGTTATTACTTGGTGCTAGTAAGATTTATTTGTATGTGGGTTGATCCTTGGTTCCTTCCTATCAAGGAGACCCAAAATTGTTTTTCAAGAAAACCTACATGGATTTTACTTATTTTAATTTGGGATTTGAATATTATGATTCCTAAAATTCTATTGATGCACGGGTAGTGTTTATTTGATGATTTTAATGTGATTTAAATCATTATTTGATGATTTACTTTGAGTTCATTTAGTTAAAAGTATGCATGTTCTCCTTTTTGAATTATTTATGCCTGAGAGATTACACTATGGATTTAAATGTGGAATTAATTAGGATTTCACTTGAACTTCATACTACAAATGTTGATTTTTAAATGGACTCTTAAATACCTATGTCATTTCCTCATTGTTCGTAGCATATGCATTCATGTACACAAATTATTTTAAAAAATTATGTTATGGGTAAACCCAATTTCATTTTATGGTATGATTTTGATAAAAGGTTGGTTATGACAATCTTGTGATTACAATTATGTCTTTGATTTTGGCTCTGTAAGCATTTTGGGTGCTTACACCATTTTGTATGTGAATGGTCTATTCCTATGCGTGAGTATTATGGTTATGAAATAATGATTTTGGCATTTGAGCCTAAGTACAAATTATTATAAATGGTGTTTGGCTTTTAAGCTCAATTATCTTTTGAAATGATTTGGAAAATGACTATTGCCTATTTGAAAGTATGTACATGGATATTATAAGCATTCTTATGGGATGACAACTTAGCTTGTTGTGTTGGGGGTCTTGGGGTAGTTTGGGCTACTTGCATAGCATGTTTCTAATGAGTGTAGAACCCGTAAGATTGTAATATGATGGATAAGGATGGTTAATATTTTTAGTCAGCTTCGATGAGTTAGTCACTTCTCTAAGATTGATCTTTGGTTTGGGTTTTGTCCCCAATTGAGACTGAGGGTAGGTGATATCCCTAAATGTCCTTTTTGGACTAGGACTGAGCATTCGGATATTGGTGGAATTTTTTGTTCAGCTTATGCATAGGTTGTGTATATGAGTTTCATAAATAAGGTCTTAAAACCCTACTTTGATATGTTTGTGGTGGTCTCTGGTGATGAGGTATTGATTGTTTAGAGCTTTTGAATTATTTGGGGGTAGTGTTGCAAGTCTTAGATGATGAGGGGATTGGTTTCTAAATATGATATGTATGCATTGAGGATAACAAGGTTGTTAGAATTCCTAGGGGATTATGGTATAAGTGTGCATTAGTTTTTCTGGTAAGGCTAGCGTTGTGGTTTGTGCTCTAGATTGCCTGCTGTGTGGGGACAATAGTGGTAAAGAGATGCCTAATAGAGTCCATTGGTCATCTAGATAAGGAAGTTAGGTTGAAGGAAGTTGAGAATAGTAGTATTGTGTTCTTGATGGTTCTAAATCTTCTTGGGTTAAGAGGACTAGATTAGGCAAGGCCTTGATGTCCGCCTTATTAAAGTTGGATGTTTTGGGTTAGAGAATGGTAGAGTGGAGGTTCAGGAGGATATGGCGGATATGGTACCAAGTAGGTTAGGTGTATTTTAGATTGACAATTGAGTTGAGGATTGTGAGTCCTTATAGAGCATAGAGGGAGGTTAGTAAGGTTGTATAAGTTTGGGCATTGCCTATGATAGGGGTATGGTTTATCCGATTTTTCATACTTCTAGATTGAGAGGATGTGATGGTGACCCTAGTACTGTAGAAATCTTTGAAGTTGTGAATGAGGTGGACAATAAATTGGCTTAGAAGGAGGTTCCGGTGGAGGTGTTATGCGGATGAGTGGAGAAATGTATTTATTGATAATGATGTAGTGTTCGTGAAGTCCCTTTGGAAGAGTTGCCTATTTGTATGTGTTTCTCGGAGAGCTGGTACAAACATAGAGAAGCGATATCCATATCTCTTTCACTCTATTCAAGCTTATAATTACATGCCAAGTCATTCAATGATTCAAAGTCTTTGTTTCAGCCCCTATGTCATTCATATTCATTCATGTTTAAGTTAGAAATTTTATGATCATTTTACACTTATGTTGAAATTTTGAAAGTGGTATTTTACATGTTATGTTGCATTCTTGTTGGGGATGATTTGTTGATGACCACCCTTGGCTTGTACAACTCTTTTACATTCATGGACGAATTTTCCCAAGGGGGAGATATTGTAACGACCCCAAAAAGTGCCCAAAAATGTGTCTTGGAAGTTCCCAGAATCGTGATTTGCATACAATTAAGAATACGTTCATTATTGCAAAAATCTGGCTTCATATTTGTGATCAGGGGATCAATATTAGGTGAAGAAGGGTTTAAACCCAATTTATGAGCGTAAAATTAGCAATTATAAATTTTTAAGTGACGAATTCTAGTGAGTTTACGCATTCCTTTAGCAACGCGCCAAGGGCGCGCTTTAGTGTAATTCCTTCTCCGCATCCTCTCCACAACGCGGCGAGGTGTATTTTGCCTAGCGGTGTTTTCCTATGCTACCCAAAATTTTCTAAAAGTGTTGGGCCCAAGATTTCCAAGTGTATTTTTATCTAAACTTAGCCAAATTTCATCATCATACTACCCAAACATTTCCTAGTACTCACTCAAACACTTAGTCACATTTTCACTCCTCAAAATCAAGTCCAAAACCCTCATCCCATGCTAAAGATCTCCTTCAAGGTTCTTCTTCAAGCTTCAATTCTCCATCTTCAATCTCTTTCAAGGGTTCTCTAAAGCTAAGGTATGTGGTGTTGAGCCATTGGGTCCTTTCACCCATGGTGCCTAAGTATCCTTTTTAGTAATATTATATGATTTTAAGTTGATTTTACATGTGGATCTTGTATATCGAGAAATTTCTTGCACAATGATTTTAGTTCATGAAAGTATGGTTGTTTTAGCATGTTTTGAGCTCTAAATCTTGGATTCAATGTTGGATTTGATGAGGGGTTTTGATGTGAGTGTGTTGGGGGTGTTGCAAGGTGTTGATTGATGGTTTTACAACAGATTTTCTTGCATGATTTCATCTCAAAATTGCATGTTTTTTTACACCCATTTCACACCCTCAATATATTTGATTAAATGTCCGGATGTGGTTTCTTGAGGAATTAAAGGTCCAAAGAATGAGATATGATATGAGTGATGTTATGATGATGAAATGAGCTAATGTATACGATTATTCCTATATGAAGTGTTTGCATTGTAGAATATGATAAATCTAATATAAATGTTGCATTAGAACATACTCGATCCGGGGGGGGGGGGGGGGAAAAGGCCCGTGGAAAACGTTTGGGGGGTTG
>JAOTQR010095233.1:1521-31008 GCA_025774065.1 Solanum ossicruentum | reverse complement strand
CTTCTAATGAAAGGCAAAAAGTTCAATCAACATTATTAATGATTTTTACACTTTTAATATAGTATAGATATGAAAAAGGTTGATTGATTCACGAAATTTTATTAATGACATTTAAATATTATTTAAAATGTATGCTAAAAAGTACTATAAATCATAGTAATTAATAATTTATAATATTTAAAAATCATATAAAAAATGTGACTGACCCTTCAAATTTCATCTGTGCTACATATATTGAAACAAAAAAAGTAACAGTATTATTTAAAACTTGTGTAAAAATTACTACAAAATAAAGTAATTAACAACTTCAAATATTTTTAAAAGCATATAAAAGTTTTTGCTCTCCAAATTTATTTGTACTGCAAATATTAATTTTAAAAAATGATAAATATTGAACTCAGAGACTCATATCTATATCTAAAGAATGACAGCCAGTCAATCAAACTCTGAGGGGGTTGCTTGCATGTTCTATCCCTTCAAAATAAAATTAGATTGATAAGAAGATTAATAAAATAGAGAATATTCACGTCGGAAAGTAACTAAAAAGATATAGATTGAAAGTAAAGTAAAAGAAAAATAATAACGTTAATGGGTGCCAAGATTTGTAGCAATATAATTGAGATTTTCTTATCAAAATTAGCAAGGCCGTTCTAAAAACTTTATCTCAATAATTTTGGATAGAATATTTGTTAAGTCAATATGCACTTGAGAGAATAAAAAAAGCCAAATTCGAGTATGTTATGTATTTTTTTGTTATAATTTCTAAGTGACACGGGAGAAAAAATATCTTATATATAGTGTTTAATTCACTTCCTTCAAATACTGAAAGGTAGCATACATCTCTTCCAAAATAGGATCATAAGGACAATCACTATCATCTTTTATCTGCAAGTCATTAACAATTAATTTAAGGATTAGTTAATTAAAGGGGAGAAATAGAAGAACAAAAATAAGTAATAAATAAACAAATATAGACAAAGATCAAAATGATTATGTTGTTATCTCTAGTTTCAACAAAGATGGTATTGATTTTTCTAAATCTCAAAATACTAAAGATAATTAAAGAATAAGAAGTTGTTTTTATGAAGCAACAAACAATATTGCAGCAATAAAAAAGATCTGTTTTTATCAAAGGCTTATAGTTAGCATAAATTCACAAAATTCGCTGACTTATAGTATATTCAATGTCATTACGAGGATAAGAAGTCTTTATGGAAATTGACTCATTATATAAGTCAATAAAATAGTAATTTGATGTTCATGTCATAATTGAAAAAAAGAAGACAATATTTAAAGGAATATACAAAGTTCGTGATTATGTGGGCTTGGAGACACACCTACAAATACCGATTATCGTTTCTTGATGTGTGTATTCACGATACACACACACACATACAGAAGATTCTAACATTTATATTCAAAAGTGGTGTGTATATGAATGATTGCATAAAGGAATAGAACTGCTCAAGGAAGAGAGCCGTCGATTGGACTTGGACTTATGCGCGCAAATAGTTTTTTACTTATGCGAGGGAATAGTTTTTTTTTAGGTTTTAAAGTTAAAAGAAGAGCATTTTAGTAATTTAACTTTTACAATTAAGAGTTGTAGATTTTTTTAATGAGGGGTAATAGATAGATAGATAAATATAGATTTTTAAATTATTTTAAGTTATTTTAGAATTTGCCAAACACTTTGAAAAGCTAAAAAGATCTTAAAAGCAGGGTTGACAAGCTTTTAAGCTCATCCATACACCCTCTAAAAGTTGGCCCCAAAAAGATGGAAGTGGTAAAGAATTATCCAAGGCCATTGACTTCCATGTATATTAGGAGTTTCTTGGGCCTAGCCAGCTATTGTAGGAGGTTCGTTGAAGGGTTCTCCTCTATTTCATCTCCATTGACTAAGTTGACCCAAAAGAAACTGTAACAACCCTACCTAGAGGCCTAGTCATCATATAGAGAATGAGACACCCGAAGGTACCTCACCCAAGTCATCTTACATATCATAAGCATTCATAGGAATAAAACACTAAGATGAAATAGAAAACAAGGAAAAACAGGGCTAAGGGCAACAACTTAAAAGTAAACCATCCAGAAATACGAATATGATTCAACCATGGCATATGTGTCCCACAATACCTCTAACATAACTTGGAGGGGCTGAGAGATGTTCAAGCTCACCCTCAAAATACAATCATAGTAAAAAGAGATTATACAACTAAAAACTGAAATGTCTTAATACATCAAACTAGAAATGACACTAGGATATCGTCCTCGAACTAGAGGACTCATCAACTTTCACTGTAACACTCTAATATTAGACACGTGGAGGATATTGAGGAGCACCGGTTCCTACATGGTTAAATCCTGTAGGCATAGAAGTATGCATCAATACTTTGAATATACTGGTATGTATGTGTGCAATACATGATATGGAAACAATGATGAAATGATTCATGCTAAGCCTCATGTTAAAATCATATATTTACAAAGGCATTAGTAAGTCATAATCAAGCCAATATCATTTGAACATAAAAAAGGAAACTTTAGAAAGAACTTAGTAAGATACATAGTCATGAATAAGAAAATCATATAAACTTGGAACATATATGCAAGTGATCATTTAAACGTTTTTACTTTAGCCATAGAACATGAAATAATGTATATCAAAAATAAAGAACTTATTCTTACTTGAATGCATGATGAGGCACACAGACTTAGGTTAGTGAGAGAACACATGTTATTATAATTAATTAAAATATTTATATTATTGGATGAACAATACATTACATTACATAAAAAACTATTTTATTATGAGAAAAACACATAGTAATCACAATGGAGACCACCTTACATACTTGAAGACATAGTCACATGCCTATGGGAGAAATACCATTTGAACTTGTGAAACAATGAGTTATAGGAGCTTTTAAAATATCTTTGGACATACTATGCAGGAACCATTATAAATTATTATATGAGTACATCTTGGGGTCATAAGGAAAACTCTGAACATATGTGAGAGCACCTTTTAATAGACATAAACCAGGAGAGCTAACCATGGATTTGCGACGTTTCTCCTACACTAGAAGAAAGGGGGAGACTACTTAGCATATGACCTCCTAAGATGCCTAAGTAGATCCACTAAAATCTTACTATTGAGCAACCTCTACTATCGGTTAGTCTAGAAATCAACTTCTACTAGTGTGTGTCTCCTATTTCCTACGGTGGCATGTATGGGATAATGGGATTCTACCAACGGTCTTATGCCTCTTCTGATGGGGAGTTTCTACATTCATCCCAAGGTCCACTCGGTGCTATGTAAAATTCTCACGAAATAATCATTAGCATGAATCATGGAATCATTATAGGACAGGTATTCTACTAACTCGTGCCATAAACATTTAGAACATTAATCATCTTCAAAAGATAGCTCCTATGTCTTGGCTAAACCTCTTGTATTGGCTAGCATCATAATCTTGTCTATGCCTCTATTATCGACTCATCATCTCATATCACTATACTAACAAGTTATTATAGTGTCATAATCATAGCTAGGTGGGGATGTACCTTTCTTTTATTCATTCATTCTTGACTCCAATGAGTCTAGTCCAAAATAACATATAGACAAGAGTTTAGTCATAACATGTATAACTTGTGAATCATAACATCATAAAGAAGACCTTTCAATAATACATAGCTTTCATATAACTTCAATGTGTTTCATAGCATACTTGACAAACCCTATCATTCATAATATCTGTGACATATAAAGAAAGGAATTCATGATCTTACATAAAGTTTCATAATATTCTCTTGAAGCCATAACATAAATGTTGATTCTTAACATTTAGGATATTTATGTTCTTATATACCATGGATTGTAACTTCTTTCATAATGCATCCTCTTAATATAGTTTAGGTCCAAAACAAGGAATTTGCGTGCTTAAAGACTCAAAAACATAAAATTCATATACATACATATATACATACATACATACATATATGTTATGCATACACAAAATGGAATGCAATCATTTGCAATCATTCAAATCAACCCAACATTGTCCTTGTAGAACCCTAACTAGAAAATCATGAATTTCAACTCAATATGCATCATAGGTCATAACATAATACTAATATACTTCATATAACTAAGAATGAATCACAAACGATATGATTAAGTCCAACTTTCCAATACTTCACTACATACATAAACTTTGAACCAAAAATAAAATAGGGAACTTGAGCTTTGAGAAGGAAAGAGCTTCACAAATCAAAAGATATTTGTAAGAAATTATGGGGTTTAATAGAGGAATCTTGAAACATTAGCTTTTTCCTTCAATGGGGACCTTGGACAGGTTGAGAAGATTTGTCATTTAGGTTTTGGGAGGATGGTTTAGGACTAGGGTCATTTGTGGAAGTATTTAATTGATATAGGTCATGTAAGAAGCTAAAACGACATGGCATTGGGCTTAGGGTGTGTGGGAAGGAAAAAAAAACCCTTTTTAAAACTAGTAAAAACATATCCAGGAAAGCACATTTATGTGCCGTAAGTCAAAATCCACGACCTATAGGATGGGTCATATATGCAGCCAGCCTGATAGTGCTCCACTAAAATGGGCATAACCTTTTGGTCCAAACTCTGAATGAGGTAAAATCAATTGCATTCGAAACATAATTCAAAAGAGTTTTCATTTGGTAGGTCATGTAGAATCTAATTCACTGTGTGCTAAGAGATATGATCATTTAGAGTAGACACATATACGTGCTAGAACTTAGGCGATTGAAATCATTTATACTCAACTTGATGAGAGAGGAGCTTGGAATTGCTTGAGGGGTAATGGAGAGGCTAGATAAGGCTGTTAAGTGTTTAAGGCAATAAGAAATATTAAAAATACCCTTAATGAATCCAACAGTCCAAACCAAGAGATCCTACTTTACGGGCTGTACAAAAAAGCACGAACCCTATTGTTGTTCATAAGCAAGGATCTAAAAACCATTATATTTGGCCCCAAAATCATACACCATCTTACGAGTCATATATGGACTTAGTACCGTGGTTGATCTCGTAGACTCCTTCTACACTTAGCCATTTTTCTCATCCTTTTGGTCACTATCCACGAAGGGATTCTACAGGTCATATAATGGTTTATGGGAAATTTTGTTGGTTTGTAGATCACTTTACTAAAACTCCAATTTCCTTAAAGTCAAGGCCCTTAATCTATTACCTAACTATGGGCCATAACTTTTTCTACGTGCAGTAAGTTGACGTCGTCCAATTACTCCAGGTCATTTTTTAAGCCAAATTTTCTGATACTCTTAGGCTCCTAAACTAGGATCCGTTACAAGAAGGAAAGTTTGTATGGATGGATGAATATGAGAAGAGCTTCAAAACGTTGAAGGATTGGTTAACTTTGGCTCTAATCTTAACCTTACCGAAGGATGCCAATGGGTTTACTGTCTATTGTGATGCCTCAAGAATTGGTTTGGGTTGTGTGTTGACATAAAATGGTAAGGTGATTGCCTATGCTTCAAGAAAACTAAAGGTGAATGATGTAAACTATTCAACAGATGATCTTGAATTAGCAACCTTGATGTTCTTATTGAAAATTTGGCATCACTATTTTGTATGGGGTCTATGTTGACGTATTTACACAAAAATATCTTAATTTGAGACAAAGGAGATGGTTGGAACTTCTCAAAGATAATGATATGAGTGTGAAGTATAACCCATATAAGACTAATATTGTAGTTGATGCACTTAGTAAAATATCCATGTGTAGTGTGTCACACCTTGAAGATGCTGGGAAGAGGGAATTGGCAAAAGAAGTACATAGATTGGCTAGATTGTTGGTAATGTTGAATGTTGGAAGTGGTAGTGTGATGATATTGAATAGCTCCGAGTTTTCATTGATTACGTATGTCAAGTCAAATAAAGATCTTGATACCACCTTGGGTGAATTGAAAGCCTTGGTAAAGGAAGGAAAGATAGAGGCCTTCTCATAAGGGAGAGATATGGTGCTTCATTATCAAGGAAGACTATGTGTACCGGATGTTAATGGTTTGAGAAAATTGATGTTGAAAGAGGTTCATAGTTCTTCCAATTCTATTCACCCTGATTCCACTAAAATTTATAGAGATTTGAGAGAAGAGTATTGGTAGAATGGAATGATGAGAGATATTGCTAAATTTGTGTTCGAATGCTTTAATTTTCAACAAGTTAAAGTAGAACACCAAAGACCGGGTGGTTTGTCTCAAAATATTGAGATACTTACTTGAAAATGAGAAGAGATTAATATGGACTTTGTAGTTGGTTTGCCTAAGACTAAGAGGCACTTTGATTCTATATGGGAGACAGTGGATCAGATGACTAAATTGGCTGATTTCTTGCCTGTTAAGACAACTTTTAGTGCTGAAGATTATGCCAAATTATATATCCAGGAATTGGTAAGGCTACATCGGGTCCCATTATCCATTATTTTGGATCGTGGTACTCGATTTACCTCTCACTCTTAGAAGTCATTTCAAAGAGGTCTTGATATTAAATTAAATTTAATTACCGCATTCCATCCTCAAATCGATAGACAAGTTGAAAAATGATTCCAAAATTGGAGGACATGTTGAGGTGTGTGTCTTGGAATTTAAAGAAAGTTAGATGATCATTTACCTCTCCTCGAGTTTTTCTACAACAATAGTTATCATTCAAGCATTGATGGATCCATTTGAGGCTTTATATGGTAGACAATGTAGGTCACCAGTGGGATGGTTTAAAGTTGGAAAAATTGCCTTGATTGGATCATACTTGGTTATAGATACCGTGGAAAAAGTAAGGCACATAAGAGAAAGATCAAAGATGACCCAAAGTAAACAAAAGTCCTATTTTGATATGAGAAAAAGAGATCTTGAGTTTACTGTTGATAATTGGATTTACTTGAAGGTGTCACCCATGAAGGGTGTTGTCTGATTTGGCAAGAAGGGAATGTTGAGCCCAAAGTATGTAGGACCTTATAAGATTGTGAGAAGGATTGGTAAGGTAGCATATGAGTTAGAGTTGCCATTGGAGGTGAATACAATTCATCTAGTGTTTTATGTGTCAATATTGAGGAAGTTCATAGGGGATCAAAATTTCATAGTTCCATTAAAAGATGTGAGAGTTGAGGAAAATTTGACATATGAAGAAGTTCTGGTGGAAATATTATATAGGCAAGTAAATTGATTGAGAAACAAAGACGTAACATCCATTAAAGTCATTTGGAGAAACCAACAAGTTGAAGTGCAACTTGGGAAGCGGAAGCAAACATGATTAAATGATATCCCTAATTTCTTATACTCTACTAAAACCTAAGATAATAAGATGATCATGTTTAAGCAGTCAAGTTATGAGTTTCAGCCCATAGGGTCAAGTTGCATGCATTCATACTCATGGTATCATGTTTAATGGCATTTGATGCATAAGTTTAAGATTTTACAAAAATGATGTTTAAGTTGCATTGATGCATTATGTTAGGACTGAAAAATATCTTGTCATTCTGTCAAGCATAGTTTCATAACATGTAATACCCCACAAGTTCTAAGATCAGATAAAGGCTAGAAATTTCATTTTCGAAGAAAAGTCGTAAGTATTCGGGCTTCATAATGATGAAACAAGGCTGGACATGGTCTTTCCAATGTAAATTTAATTGGGGCTATTACTTTAACCTCCCAAATTAGTTCTAAGATTTTCATGTCACCTCATATCACTCCATAATATTTGGCTTCTTATTCGTTCGCTCAAAACATTTCCCAAACCCTCTTTTCAAGCTCTAAATGGAGGATATCCACAGAACCCTCAAGCCTTATATAAATTCATCTTCAAGCTTTCAATACAAGCTTACATATGTGGTTTATGGTCTTTATAGATCTCTTACATCAAGACAAGTTGAAAGGAATTCCATTGGCTAAGTTTTTCACATGAACCGATTCAAGCGTCCACTTTAAATGGTCATATCTCCTTGAAAAAAAAAAGGGTGACTTATGACCTACCAAATTGAATCTCTTTGAATCAGCTTCCCCATACATATGGTTTCACCTAATTTCGAGTTCAGATCAAGAAGTTATGCCCATTTTCGTAAAGCCCGTCCATGCAGGGGTCTATGCGAATTTTTAATTTTGTGTCATTAATGGTCCTTCCATAATTTCGGGTTATTCTAAGGGTCTTTTACGACCCTTTAAATATAAGGGGTGTTACATTATCTCCCCCTTGGGATCATTCATCCTTATATGAAGAGAAAGATAGGGATTTAGGTCAATGCATGAATTTCCGTATGGACTCTAACAATCGACCGACTTCTAACTGGCTCATGTAGTCAACTAAGGAAAATTTAGCAAGTAAACAATTAAGTACTCAACAAATCACATCAATCCTAACTTAAACTCTAGAACTTTATAATCTACCATATTAAGAATGAAAGGAGGACTCAAGGAATGGAATTTTTAAGAATTTAGAGGGAATTCATTACCATCGACTCTTTTTATCATCAGTAGGAAGGAATAAATGAATGTCCTCTTCTGCCTCCCAAGTAGCTTTCTTTACAAGTTGGTTCCTCCACAATACCTTGATAGATGCAATCATTTTGTTTCTTAACTTGCGAAATTGATGATCAAGGATCTGGACAGGTGTCTCTTCATAACTCAGGTTGTCTCTCACTCCAATAATCTCAACAAGCACAACCAACTGTGGATCTTCTAAACATTTCTTAAGCATAGAAATGTGGAAGACTGGGTGGATGTCCTCTAACTCTAATGGTAGATCTAACTCATATGCCATATTGCCCACTCCCTTTATAATCTGAGAAGGGCCAATGTACCTCGGACTTAACTTCCCTTTCTTTCCGAATCTCATTACACCCTTCATGGGTGACACTTTCAAATAGACCCGATTGTTGATCTCAAACTCTAAGTCTCTTCTTCTAACATCTGTGTAGGATTTCCATTGACTCTGTGCCATCCTCAACCTTTCTCGGGTGATTTTTACCTTCTCCATAGCTTGATAAACCAAGTCTGGTCCAATCCACTCTGCTTTACCTACCTCAAAATATCCAATCGGTGACCTACACCTCCTTTCATATAGTGCCTCATATGGGGCCATCTGAATACTTGAATGAAAACTTTTATTGTAGGTAAACTCTATCAATGTCAAGTGGTCATCCCAATTACCTTTAAAGTAAATGGCATAAGCTCTTGACATATCCTCCAACATCTGAATAGTGCACTCTGCCTAGCCATCAGTCTGAGGGTGGAAAGTTGTGCTAAGGGGTACCTTCGTACCATAAACCTTTTGAAAAGATCTCTAAAACTGGGTAGTGAATTGAGCTCCTCTATCCGAGATGATCGAAAAAGGGACTCCATATAATCTAACAATCTCCATGATATAGAGTCAGGAATAATCCTCTACGATGTCAGTTATCTTAACCGCTGAATAATGTGTAGACTTAGTGATCCTATCAACTATCACCCAAATTGAATCATGCTATCTGCGGGACCTCGGTAAATCTGTGATGAAGTCGTCCATGTTGATTATCTCCTATTTCCACTCTGGAATCTCAAAGTTCTGTGCTAAACTACATGGACTTTAGTGCTCAAATTTAACATGTTGGCAATTCGGGCACTTGGAAACGAACTCTTCAATGTCCCTCTTCATTCCAGTCTACCAGTAATCTTCTCTCAAGTCGTGGTGCATCTTGGTAGATTGTGGGTTGATGGAATATTTGGAACTATGGGCCTCTGCTATGATCCTCTCTCGTACACCATAAACATGTGGAACACACAACCTTTCTTGATACCTTAATATTCCATCTCCCCCTTTGGCGAAAGCCACCACTTTCTGCTTATGCACATCATCTTTTAACTGTAATATGATTGAATCTTGATCTTATTTCTGTCACCTCCACTACTAGAGATAATTCCAATCCAATTTTCGTATGAACTCCTCGTCCGCTTGACTCACCTAGTTGAACTCCCTGTAGGGCCAGTCTATGTACTTCTCTAGCTAACTCTCTCTTCTCTTCTCCCACATGGGCGATGCTTCCCATGGACAACTTGATAATAGCGTCAGCAACCACGTTAGCTTTACCTGGGTGGTAGAGAATGCTCATATTGTAGTCCTTGAGCAACTCAAGCCATCTCCTCTGGCTCAAGTTGAGCTCTTTCTAGGTGAAAATGTATTGCAGGCTCTTGTGGTCAGTGAATACATCAACATGTGCCCCATACAAATAGTGGCACCATAACTTTAGAGAAAACACCACCACCTTGAGATGTCTAGAAGCATAAGAAACAACCTTTCTCTTTTGCATTAACACACATCCCAATCCTACCCTCGAAGCATCACAGTAGATTACAAACCCATTTTCTCCATCAAGCAAGGCCAACGCTGGTGCAGTAGTTAATCTTGCCTTCAACTCTTGGAAACTTTCCTCACACTCGTCAGACCATTGAAACTTGATCTTCTTCTGGGTCAATTTGGTCAATGGCGCGGATATAGAAGAAAATCCCTCAACAAACCTCCAGCAATAGCTAGCCAATCCCAGAAAACTCCTTATATTTGTTGGTGAGGTTGGTCTTGGCCAATTCTTAACTACCTTAATCTTTTGAGTATCCACTCGAATTCCATCTCCAGAAATCACATGACCTAAAGAAAGCTACGGATTTGAGCCAAAACTCACACTTAAAAAACATCACGTACAATTCATTGTCTCGGAGTGTTTGTAGAGTGATCCTGAGGTGATTGGCATGCTCCTCCTCATTTATGGAATACACCAAAATATCATTAATAAACACAATCATGAACATATCAAAATATAACCTGAATACTCTGTTCATTAAATCCATATAGACTACGGGCGCATTTGTCAATCCAAAAGACATTACCAATAACTCAAAGTGACCATAGCGGGTTCGAAAAGCCATCTTCGGGATATCATATTCTCTCACCTTCAACTGATGATAGCTTGATCTGAGGTCTATCTTAGAGAAAACAGTAGCACCCTGAAGTTGGTCAAACAAATCATCAATCCTTGGAAGGGGATACTTATTCTTGATAGTCACCTTATTCAACTGACGGTAGTCAATATATATCCTTAAGGAACCATCCTTCTTTTGCACGAATAAAACTAGGGCACCCCATGGAGAGACACTCGACCTTATGAACCCTTTCTCTAACAAGTCCCTCAACTGCTCCTTCAATTCTTTTAATTCCACAGGGGCCATTCTATATGGTGGAAAAGAAATAAGTCAGGACTCAAGAAAAACATCGATTCGGAAATCGATCTCCCTATCTAGAGGGACTCCAGGCAAATCCTCAAGAAACGCATCAGGAAACTCGCTCACAATTAGGACAGACTCAAGAGAAGGGGGCTCAACATCATTAGACTTGATTTGCATGAGCTGATAGATACATCCCTTAGAGATCAATTTTTGGGCTTTGAGGTGAGAAATAAACTTACCCTTCGGAGCCACAGAATCTCCGTTCCACTCAACAACAAACTCATTTGAAAACTAGAATTTGACAGTCCGAGTTCAACAAATAATGGAGGCATAGCAGGTGTGAAGCCAATCCATACCAAGAATCATATCTAAATCAACCATCTCTAACTCAATCAAATCAACAAGAGTATCCCATGATAGATAAACACTACACAATCTCTATAGATTTTCTTATCTTGAATGAACTCACTAACAGGAGTAGAAACAAAAAATGGCTCAATCAAACACTCAGAGAGAATCTCAAATCTTCTCGCCATAAATGGCATCACAAATGAACAAGTTCCACTTGGATCAAGTAAAGCATAACAAGGAATGGTAAGGACTCGAAGCATACCCATTAAAACATCTGGCACAACTTCCTAATCTTGTTGATTTTCTATTGTATACAGGTTATTTGTCCCACCGCCTAACCTTGGTGCAACATCTCTCTGATTACCCATTGATGGTGGTGCTGTGGTGGATGTCTTGGACTTATTTCCCCACACCAAACATTCCATCTGAAAGTGACCCGGCTGACCAAACTTTTAGCAAGCATTTTCTCCATTTTTACACTCTCCCAAATGCATTATGCCACACTTCCTGTAAGGTGGCTTCCTTTTAGAACCAAGAGTTGCACATCCTTGAGATTGTGCACCCTGTGGCCTAAAGTTTGGCTGACCTTGAGGTCTCTGATCATACCTTTAGATTGGGGCTGGTGCCCTGGCTGAAGATAGTGCATAGCTAGAAAACCTCTTTCGAAAGTATGACTTATCTCCCTTACTTTGCTTAGTTTGGGTTGGCTCAGGCCTTGCTGATCTGGCCTTTTTACTTAAATACTCCTCTCTATCCTTTTTCTTATCTTCTTCAGTCTGCTGGGCATAGACCATCATCTTGGAAATATCCATACCTGGAATCAAAAACACCGCCTTGCACTCCCTCTTTGCCAGTCTACCCAATCCAGATATGAATTTCCTCATTCTCGCCCTCATATCTGAAACCATCTCTGGGGCATACCAGGACAGCTAGATGAATTTCAAGCTATACTCTTTAATAGTCATCCCTTCTTGTTTTAGATTCACAAACTCTTCAACCTTTCTTCACTCAACTTTTGAGGAAAGAAGTGATCGGGAAATGCACTCTAAAACTCATCCTAAACAGCAAGCTCAACATCATCACCTCGGCTTTCTTCCCATTGATTGTAACAAACATTGGCCACGTGTTTGAGTTAATAGGCAACAAGCTAAACTCCCTTAGTATCAGTCGCATGCATAGTTTTTAGGACCTTTGACATCTTAACAATGAAATTTTGAGGGTCCTTCTCAACATTAGACCCAGTGTAGACAGGTGGATTCATCCTCAGAAAGTCCTTCAATCTAGAGGCAGATGTTGGCTCATAAGAGCTAGAACTAGGAGTCTAAGAGCCCTGGTTCTCGCTCTGAGCAGCTACCAACTGGGTGAGCATGGCAATGGCTCCTCTAAAGTCGACCTCTATAATTGGAGCAGGTGGAGCAGTAGGTGTTACAAGAACACCAGTGGTCTTGGGTGGTCGACCTCGGCCCCTTCCTGAGGAAGCACTTCTGAAGTAGGGTTCTCAGTAGTGCTAGCTGAAGCATTCCTCTAGGTCATGCACGTCTAGGTGGCATAATTTGTAATCATGTAACGCACGAGTCAGAAGGGAGTTTTGAAGAGTTTTCACTCCATTGTAAGGGTTAAAATTCCAAATGTCCTGTAGCCTCCCTTTTATGAAGTATGGTGCACAAAACACTCTTAAACAAGATGCTACTAGATATGACTTCATAGACTTTGTAAGACTCTTGAACTCTGTGTTCTGATACCAAGTTTGTCACGCTCTGGGCGGGTACCCTTGGAGTGGTCGGCACGTAAAGAACCATTGCTGATTCCCCAAGAGACCACTTGGCCTTATCTTCACATCAACTCAATAGCGGAAGGATAACTCAGAAAGTAAGACATCATATGCAAGAAGATAAATAAGTGTATAATTCTACTGTATCATAGCTTATAATAAAGATAAGTTTAGATACAAAATACTTAAATACTCAACTCCAATGTCTATGAAGCCTCTACTCAACTGTCTAGAATGGTGCTATAACAGGCTATGAACACCTCAATCAAAGGTAAATAAAGTACTAAATAATAATAACAAGATAACAGGGCTCCTTCGAAATGTAAGGGAGGGCTCACCAACTCTGGAAGTGTACTGAACTGGACCTGAACGATGTGCGGGTTGAAGTCTTCTATCACCTGTATCTATATCATAAAATGATGCAGGTCCAAATAGATGTCAGTTCATGGAATATACTGGTATATAAATGGTGCAAGAAAAGCAAAGCTTAACTTACTTATCTCGACTCATCAACTTATGCTCAAAATAGTTTATGCATGTGTTATAGTAAAATCATGTTTTTTTAAAAATAGACTTAGTAAAATAGACTTCGTTTGAAATCTCATGCTCAAATCGATGTTGTTTGGGAGTTTCTCTAGCTGACATTCCTCATCCCACAACCTTTAATTAGGTGATTCATAACGAATCCGCAATATTTCCATGCCCGCCCTTAACTTGCCACCGAAAAGGGCGATCAACCTCAACCTAGGTTCCTCGGATCCTGAGAGAGTGTCCACTTGTGGGATAAGAGTCACCAGTATTATGCTAAAATGACTATTCTATGTTGGCAAATGTAGTTCTGGGGTGCTCCTCGTCACCCAACTCAGTGCTCAATACTCATCCCAAGATTAAAACATGCTCGACTCCTCAATCAACTCATCAATCAACCCATCAATCAACTCATCAATCAACTCATCAATAATCTCAAAACTCAACCCTTTCGGGGTGTCTTATCTCAACTCATCTCAATCAACCATTAACTTATTCAATCAATGCAAGACATTAAGTTAAACTCAGACTCAAACAACCATTTAGACTCAATCAATGTACTCATCAAGTAGTGCAGTGCAAGGTGCTCATGCATAATGACATGTACGACTCCATGTAACACATTTCTCATACACAATCATGCTCAAACTACTCAGCTCATATACTCAAGACTCATCGTCAACTCTATAATATGCATAAAAAGTCATGAAATGATGCAATTTAGAGATCATGCTATCAAGTGAAAAGCTCCATCATAACTTCATGTAGAAAATCATGCAATGCAATGACATATCTCATATATCATTAAGAAATCTCATAATAGGTACAGGAATTTAGTGTTGGAGTAGTAAAATTTATCAAATATCATCTCATACCAAAGCCTTGACTCAAATAAGTTAATGGGCATATGGAAGAACAAGATTCCACGCTTTGGTAAGCCTTACATACCCGAGGATGGAAGAAACAACGAAACCTCAACCAATCCTAGCACATGGATTTGAAACCCTGGCTCCTCTTTCTCCTCTCCTCTTGTTCTCTAGAAAACCCAAGTGAAAGATGGGGGAATGAACAGTCTTATGGTTTGATTTTAAGGCATTACAAAAGTCTAAAAATGTGAGGAGTTTTAATTAAAAAGAGTCAGAAATGACAAAAATACCCTATAGTAAAACTGCTGGCAGGGTCCATGAGACCCCATTTTCGACTTCTAGACCCTCCTACGAGTTGTAGTTGCCCCTCGTAGGTGAAAAGTCTGAAAATCCTGAATCTCTAGAAATTGATACGAAACCTCCTATTACGAGTCGTAAACTGATATAAGGGTCGTAGATGCCATCTCGTAGGCTGAAAGTCCTAAAATCTGAGTTACTTGAATTCACCACGAAAGCCCTCTCTACGAGTCATAATGTGTTCTACAAGTAGTAAAACCTATCTCGTTCTCTAAAGGTCCTCAAAACTTGGATCACTGGAATTCCATAGGAAGGCCCCTCCACGAGTCATAAAGCCAAATATGAGTCGTAGAGGCTCTTGTAAACCCTCACTGCAACTTTTTCTCAGGCTTTCTCAGAAATCCTCCACACAAACTCATCTAAATCAGATAGAAAGAATATAAGGGGTGTTACAATAACCCTTTCTAGTAGGCATTATATTATCCATGAGGGTAGAGATTATTCATAGGCATAACCCTACACATGGCGTATATCTTGTACTAGAGGGTAAAAACATAACATAGGATATAAACCTTTCTAGTAGGCATCGCAATACATATGAGGGTAGAGATTGTAATATACATGACCCCTTCTAGTGATCTTTATATAGTACATGAGGGTAAAATAGTTATTATGCATGACCTTTTCATGTTGACCGGATTCACTCACAAAAGGGTAAAAGTATAGAATGAGGGCTCAACATTTTATTTGAATATCATAGAAACTTTTCATAAGTTTAATACATGCTTGGGAGCCCATAATTTATCATAACATGCTTGTCTTGTAATTCATGCAAAAACCTTTCATCAACATAAGAATCATTGTCAAGTTGATTTAGTCAAACATTGTGGGTATATGCACATGCACTTAAAATCATGCAATTCATGAGTATGAGACAAGAGAGAAGTGAAATCCACTTATTTAAAGTTATTCAATTCAACTCACTATTATAATAGTAAAATCCTAATTTTGTTTATCATGGAAACCAGTTGAAACCCATAAGTTCCTTTATAGCTTTTCATGGCATCATAGAGAACATAACTTTAATTTCATGAAAATTCATCACAAAGTCAAACCCTAACAATATTTCGGCATAAATCACCATTACTTGAGAAACCCAAACAGAAATCATGTGTACAATGCATAATAATATCATCATGAGCAGGAGTTCCTAAATACTCATAAAATAATCCATAAATCTACATAGTTTGAGAAGAAGATTGGTTGGGCTTGTGGGAAGGAAGGTTCAATCAATCAAACTCACATACCTTGGTGATAGGAGACAAAAAACCTTGGAAAAAAATGATGAGAAACTCGGAACCCTAGCTTGCACCTTATTGCTTGAATCCTTAAGGGAACTTGAGAGTGTTAGAAAGAGTGTAGAGACTTAGGGTTTTAAGGAATGAGAGGGAATAAGATGTATTTGGGTTGTATATACTAATAAGTGACATAGATGTGGTCAAAACGACATAGTTCAGACTTAGAAAAAGGAGGAAAGATCAAATTTAGCTCTATTAAAATCCTGGCTGAATGGGTCTACGTGACCCCGTCTATTTGCCATAGATGGGGTTTCATCTGTTCGATTCTCAGAGACCCCCTCTTATCTAATCCTCTCGCTATGACAAGATCTATGACTTATAGATAGTTCTACGGGCCGTAGATGGGTTTTATCTGATGGCCCATTTTCAAACTTCAAAGACTTCCTTTCTCTCATTCCATTCTTCGAGACCCACTTTACGGGTCGTACTCCACCAAACGAGCCATAAAGCCCCTTAGTAAACATCAATAGTTCAAAATTTCCAATATTGTTTCTTGCATCTCTCCTACCCCCATGAGTGGGGTCACACATTATCTCTCCCTTGGGAACATTCGTCCCCGAATATGCTAATCCAAGCTCTAAGAAATGGATTCATGCACCATATGCCAATGCACTATATACAAAATGTAACACATGTACCATTTAAAACCTTCAAACCATGTTTCAAATAGCACTTATGATGCAATCTCAAATTCACACAAAATATGCATGAATGTCATGAGAATGGAATTCAAGGAGAGGAGATTCAATGATTGGAAAATTGTATCACCTCAACCTTTATCAGAATGGAAAACATGGGGATATTGCTTTTTCATATCCGGTTTGGCTTTCCATATGGCACTTTTAACTTGTTGATTCCTCCAAAGGACTTTAACGGGCGCCATATCTTTATTTCTCAACCTTTTCACTTGTCTATCAAGTATTTCCATCGAAATTTTGTCATAAGTCCTATTATCTTCCACAACCCCCACAACCTCCAAGGGTACTACAGAATTTAGGTCACCGACATAGTTCCTCACCATAGATACATAGAAGACCGGATGGACCATATGCATCTCTGTGGGCAACTCTAATTAATAGGCAACCTTAACAATCCTCTTCATAATTCTATAAGGCCCCACAAATTGTGGGCTCAACTTCCACTTCTTGCTAAACCGGACCACGCTCTTCATGTGTGAGACCTTCAAATACAACCAATCGCCAATATGAAATTCAAGATCTCTACTTCTCGTGTCAGAGTAGGACTTTGGCCTACTTTGAGCATCTTCAATGTCTCCCCTATCAACCTCACTTTTTCCAAAGAATCTATAATCAAATCTGGTCCCAATAAAGCATTTTCCCCCACATCAAACCACCCAACTGGGGACCTGTGTCGTCTACCATATAGGGCTTCAAAGGGAGTCATTCTAATGCCAGAGAGATAGATATTATTGTAAGCAAACTTAAAGAGTGGAAGATATTCATACCAACTACCTTTGAATTACAAAACACAAGCCCTAAGAATATCCCCAAGAGTTTGAATTATCCTTTCAGCTTGGCCGTCTATTTGAGGATAAAACGCCATGTTAAGCTTAACTTTGGTACCAAGGCCCTTTTGGAAGGATCGCCAAAAGTGAGAAGTGAATTGAGTGCTATGATCTAAAATAATAGATAATGGTACCCCAGCCTTTGGTTGATAGTCTTTCCCCACCAATGACTTCGTCATCCGCATAGGGAAATGGTCTCACAGGTGGGAGTCAACATAGCGAAAGCAAAGTGAACTCCAGTGGTGGGCTGTCTTCCAAATCCCAATCCCAAAACATAAAAAAGGCTATAGAACTATATATAGTCCTTTTGGTGTGGTGCTTTCTCGATCAACTATCTGACGAAGAAAGACAGTCTTTTCTTTTTCTCTTAATGAATAAGATATTTTCTTGAAAGCAATTAAAACAAGCATTCCACGGGTGAGTGATTGAACTCCGGTGATGAATCTGGTTTGAGTGAGTGATTCCCGGGTGGGGATCATGAACGACTTTCTCTTCCCCGGGTAGGGTTCTCTATTAGATATTTTCTTTCAACTTCTTATTACGATAACAGATTAGGGGAGGACAGGGTGGTGCTTTGGGTGGAACAAAGAGGAGGCGTGTCGGCGTAGCAGGTTGTTAGAACGACTAAGCTGGTCGAACAGCGTAAGGAGTCTAAGGTTAGGATGATTTTCAAAGATGAAAGGGGTGAGAAATTGTCTATTTGGATGACCCCTTTATCTTCCTTTTTATTGATTTGCTTGTCGTTCAAGTCTTTCCACTTCAAAGAGATAAAGTCATGTGGTAGCAGAAAACCGAATTTCATCCCCTTCCTCCATGAGTAGATATCTCCCCTCCCAGACAAAAAAGGCGAGCGCCTAGCGTGAAAGGTTGCTTTACTACATAATCTACTAGCAGCACACTTCTCTCCCTAACAGGAACTATGAATCTAATCCCGTCACGGCCTGTGCTGGGCCTTCCTTCTACTACGTATGAGTCGGATGAATCGAGCCTCCTTATTAGTCCCCTTATGGTCGAGCTTCTTATATAACCGGTTCGAGCTTCCTTAGCAGTCACCCTCTCCGAAAGAATTTAACGAGGAGCCTTATGAGGTGAAAATCTCACGTACGGTTCTGTAATAGCTATGGGCACAGTGATGTTGTCATCGACTATGATTATCTAACAGTTCAAGTACAGTTGATATAGTGGAAGCGCAGTCAAAATATGGTTTTTTGGGGGGTTTTTCTAATTTCATCTCTCGCCGAGTGTGAAAGATTCCCTTTTGATTTACCAGAAGCAGAAGAAGAATTAGTAGTCAGGGGTATCAAATTTAGTTTATTTTATATTGCTTCATATCTGAATCTACTAGTTTATTCATTATTTGAAACTGTTCTTTACTTGGGAGGTTGGAATCTTTCTATTCCGTACATATTTGTTCCTAAGCTATTTGGCATAAATAAAAGGGGTAAAGCAATTCGATATTTGATTTCTTTAAAGCAATTCAACTTTAAAGCAAGTAAATCGACTATGAAACTGAACGAGGGGAAAGCAGGGTGAGATCAAAGAAGTTCAATAGGCTTCGTTCCACTGGGTGTTAGATATTAGTATGAAACAGAACAGAAATAATCTATTTAGTTTGACATGGGCGACTTGTCTACGTGAGTGATGCCCGGGTGGGTATCACGAACGAAAGCACTTGCTTGTTTCATTCTTCACTTGCTTTCCCAGGTAAGATATTGAACATCCTTAACTATACTTGAAGTTGAGCTACTTCGCTACTTAACGCGCCCGGTCCGGTGCAAGAATGACTACGCCGGAAAACGTTAAGCTTTTGAAGCTTGCTTCGCTTTGCTTAACCGACTTCGTTCCTGCTCTTTGACTTTCCAAAGTGGAATTGCTTTAAACAAAGCATTGATCACCCTGCCTTAAGGCTAACGTTGAACATCCTTAACGCTGCGTAATGATTGAAACTAAACGTGAAAGCAATTAATGAATTCAACTTTCAAACTCTCGTACAATCAAGAAAAAAAGAATGTAAACCCCCATTCGAATGACTTTTAGTCAAAAAATACGCGTTTACATGACTTTTGAAGCATTAATTGTCTTAATTCATTGATTTTGGAATATATATCTTATAATTAAGTCAATTTAGACTTTCATTAATTAAAGACAAAAAGTGTAAAAAAAAAAAACGGGTTGACACACCATTTTTTACGCACTTTTCATGATGTTAACAAAAACATTGATATGCTTAACACTTTAAAGCTATTAATGAGACTTTCAAGCAAGCGTAATTAGTTATTGAGGATGGAATAATGAGGACCCCCAATCAGTCCGCCTGCGGTACCTATGAGAGTAGTGGTGGTATGATCGACCCCTTCGTCTCTATAATCTTCATAACATCGTCTACCGTAAGCTAAAGCTACCGTAATCGCCCCCCTTATAATAAGCCCCCTGTTGTCAACAAAGAAAATATCTTATTAAAAGCCCTACCAGGTCGTGAAGTCGCATAGTTTAATGAATAAGTGGAATTGAAATCAAGTTGCGTTCAGTTGAGTTGATCCGAAATGAGAAGTTCAATAGGCTTCGATATTAGATATTATCTTTGTTGAAAGCAATTCCAAAGCCAGTCCAAACCAAGATAGGTACATCCGAGCCAATCTATCACCGTGATCAGACCTGGCCCTTATGTGTTTACGTAAGGTAGCCGGTATGATACGGGGAATCCCACATCTTGTCAAGGAGATAGGGAGAGAAAGTGAGGTACTACCTCTTTGAAAGTCCCCAGCGTAAAAAGGCTGAAGGGAGACTGCACATTGTTTCATATAAAGCGCAGTAAAGAGGTAACCAGACTTTCTCCTCATGGTATGAATATCACGACAGAAAGAGCAACCCGCAAGGGTGATCTCTTAACTTGAACAACTTATGAATATATATCTTGGTATAATCTTCGGCACCATAAGTCATTTTAACTGGTAGAAAATGAGCTGATTTTATCATTCTATCAACAACAACCCAAATAGAATCAAAATGCTTCCAAGTCTTTGTCAACTTAATCACAAAATCCATACTGATCTCTTCCCACTTCCTAGTAGGAATTGCTATGTATTGAGCTAGGCGTTCGACTTTGTCTTGTTGGTAATTGTGACAACCGGCTACAAACTTAGCAATATCTCTTTTTCATACCACTTCACTAATAAATCCCCTCAAGTCTCTATACATCTTTGTTGAACCAGGATGAGTAGATAGGACGAACTATGTGCTTCTTGCAAGATCAAATCCATCATCGCATCAACATTTGGCACACACAACCTACCTTGATATCTAAGGACACTATCTCACCCTTAGGAGAAAACCTCCACTTTACTATCCTTCACCAACGCTTTCAATTCTAGTAAGGCAGGGTCCATGTCTTCCTTGGACTTGACCTCTTCAACAAAAGAGGATTTGGAACCATCAATAACCACCATATCTCCATTTTCAACTTCATTCAACCTAAATCCCAACCTAGCTAACTAGTAAAATTCTCTCGCCACTTCCTTATTTCTATCACCAATATGATCTAATCTTCCCATGGACACTCTACTTAGAGAGTCATTAACTTTGCCGGGATGATACTACACACTCATGTCATAGTACTTGAGAAGTTCTAACCACCTTCTTTGTCTCAAGTTGAGATGCCTTTGTGTGAACACATATTGGAGACTTTTTTGTTCAGTGAACACATCTACATGAACCCTATACAAGTAGTGACACCATATTTTCAAAGCAAATACCACGACCGCCAATTCGAGATCATGGGTAAGATACTTACACTCATGCACCTTTAATTGTCGAGATGCATATGCTATGACCTTACCACTTTGCATCAATACACACCCCAAATCAACCCTTGAAAGTAAACCACAAATCCTTCCAACCCTTTCAGTAGAGCCAAAATAGGATCAAATGTAAGCTTGTCTTTTAAAGTTTGAACATTTCTTTAACATTCATCAGTCCACACAAAATTTTCCTTCTTTTGAGTCAATTTTGTCAAAGGGGATGCAATTGAGGAGAAACCATTCACGAACCTCCGGTAATACCCCGCTAAGCCCAGGAAATTTCTAATATTCATTGGAGTCAAGGGCCTAGGCCAATTCCTTATCACTTTTATTTTCCTAGGGTCTACATTAATTCCATCACCAGACACTACATGCCCTAGGAATGCAACTGCTTTCAACAAAAATTCACTCTTATGAAATTTAGCAAACAACTTCTCATCCCTCAATGTTTACAACACTACCCTCAAATGGTTTTGTCACGACTCGTACCTAGGGCCTAGCCATGACTCGTGAATGGGGAACCCGAAGGAACCCCAAACAAGCCTCTTTGCATATCATTACACATCCTTTGGTTGCAGAAGCAATTAAAATCCATGATAAGAGATAATAAATAAAAGGGAAAAATGGGACTAAGGGACCTCTTTGATATCATAAAATCAAGGAATAAGAGAGTCAAGTCTCATAGCATAAGTACATAACTTGTCCAACAATACCTCTACTACATAGATAAGAGAGGGGGCCAAGATAAGCAATTGAGCTCACCCTCATAGTCATAAGTATACATTAAAGTAAACAGCGTCCTAATACATAACATAAGATGAAAGTCATTGTCCCCAGATTTGAGGACTCACCAACTAGCTTTGAATGGAAGTATTAGACACGAGGAGGAGGATGATCAATCAGTACTCCAGTCCCCATATGGTGACATCATGTAGACATAGTGTATGCGTTAGTACGTCCGAATGTACTAAGTATATAAGATGCAATGCTAGCAAGGGAGAGGCAACATAATCAAAATGCATAACTATACGCAAAGGATAGGTATAACATCAATATGACATATATGATTAATGCTTAAGGTTGAACATGCATGTAAATCATGATCAAGGAATATAAACTCAATATGGAATACATACTCAAAACCCCTTTATTTTACGTACCTTCATAAAATGGGCTGAATAGCCTCTACTCGCCATACGGTATACCTTTTTGGAGAGTTACCAATATCCCTACCTTACAATCTTTTGTTAGGTAATATAAGGCGTTCCTTACTTTATGATATAATCTTTTGGGTAGGAGTCATGATTCATTTGACCTTACGACATGGCCTTTTCGATAGAATGTCCACATCTTATAATATGATCTTTTTGGTGGAAACCATTAGTCTTTCCACCTTTCGGCATGGCCTTTTTGGTAGGACATCCTTACCTTACGATATGATCTTTTCGGTAGGAACCATTAGTCTTTCTACCTTATGGCATGGCCTTTTCGGTAGGGTGTCCATACCTTATGATATGATCTTTTCGGTAGGAATCATAGAACTAGCTCATCAAACCATTAAATTTCAAGCATCAAGGGAGAGCCTTCTCCATTTTCTCAAGAACACAATAAACATGGGAACCTAACAATCTACTTACAACACCATAGGTACTTTTTTCATGAAAACAACTCATATAGATATCCCCATCCTCATCATAAAATCACTCAACTCATATGCCATGCTTTAGACCTTCAACAACTCAATAATCTATAACTGAATATTTTATCTAACACTTGGTGGGTGTGTGATGCTAGTGGAAAACCATGCTATTCAAGAGTATTATCATGCTAGAAAATTCAATGTAAAATCATCAATAGATACTTGGTAATACCCTCAAGCAATATACATCAAAGCCTTTCATCAAATCCCATATTAGATCTTAGGTTTATAGTTCAAAATATGCTAAAACAATCACAATTTCATGAAATCTCAACATAATGTGTAATGAAATTCATAATAAGTAAGACCCATGATTAAATCAATTTTAAAATTATGCAATTTTAGGTGAAAGAAAGCTTGGGAATCATGGGCAAAAGGAACGCATGAAAGAAACGCACATACCTTAGCTTTGGAGAATTTTTTGAAGGAGATTTGAATGGAGACTTGAAGCTTGGATGAATCCCTTAAGATCTGGAAGAGATTTGGAACCCTTGATTTTGAGAGAAATATGAGTGTAAGTGTTTGAGTGAGTATTGGAGAATGTCTTGAATGATATGAAGGTGAAATATGACTAAGTTTAGCTATTTTCACATATGGGAGGAATTAGGACCAAGACCCAAAAGGCTTGGACCGAACTAATAAAACTGGGCACAAAAATAAACTATGGCACGTCACGCCAGTAACACGCACAACATTCTGGAAATTGGCACTTTAAAATTTTGGATTTTGCTATGATTGCTCTAAAATCAGGGTTAGACCTACTTTCCATTCAATTTTTCCCCTTGAAGAAGAATATGTACTTGGATTATCGAAATAATGTACGAATTTTGAGATATATGGAAATTATGATTCCGGACACTTTCGAGGCACATTTTTGGGCACTTTAGGGTCATTTCAATATCTCCCCCTTGGGAACATTCGTGCCTGATTGTCAAAGAAAGGTATACAAGAGTTGTAAACAAGATAATTTCAGCCCACACAAGGATGCAACAATGCACTTAAACATCATTTCAAAAATCTAAACATAAGTGTAAAATGATCATGAACTTGTCAATTTAAACATGAATGCATGCAATGAAATGAGGTTTCAGCTTAAGACTTGAAATCACATGAAGGTATCAGTTGCTATCTTAAACTTAAATAGAGTGAAAGAGGTACGGATACTGCTTCTCCATGCCTGCTCCGGCTCCCCGAGAGACACCTTCGACTTGACGGTCCTTTCAATGAACTCTATCACACCCCCAACCCTTGAAAGCCATCACAACACTTGGATCACTATGCACCACCTTGTCGTAGGCGCACAGAAACCGAATAAACCATATCCATATCTATATCCATAGGTCATTCTCATTCGTAGGCAGCCTCACCAATCTTCCTCAACACCCTATAAGGACTCACAAACCATGAACTCAATTGTCGACCCTAATCACACTTAGTACACTTGGTACAAAAAACTACCATCTCCCCCTTGGGACATAACCTCCACTCTACCCTCAATTACCCAAAACCTCCAACTTTATTAAGGCAGGATCGAGTCCTTGCTCAAACTAGACACCCTACAACCAAAGAAAGATGGAACCATCAAAACCACTACATAACCATTCTAAACTTCACCCAATCTCATTACTAACCTAGTCAACCGGTGAACTTCTCTAACCACCATCTTGTTACCCAAAGACTTCCACTCACATGATTCACAAGCAACCTTACATACATTAAAATTCACAATATCACCCTCAAATGATTCATAAGGTCTTCCTCACTTCCGGACACAAACCAACATACCAACACCAACGACCACCACAAACATAACAAGGTAGGGGTTAAAGAGCCTATTCATGAGACCTATAGACATATCCGGTGCACTAGTTAACAAATACACTACCTCAAATTCAACATATCGGAGAGGACATTCAAAGCCTCATCTACTACCAAAAACAACTTAATAAACAAGATAACTTAGGTTCAACACTACTAATTTTCACAAGATGAGACATCCCAACCTTAGAGATCAATGGTACCTTAAGACAAGAATTAGGCCTACCTCTTTCGCTACCTCTTGACCACCTCCCACTCAAAGACGTGTTCACTAAGGAGTTGGAATCTAACTCCAGAGGCACTATAATCAAAGGAGACACAATATGCATGCAATAAATCCACTCCAAGTATGATCTCAAAACTCACCACATCCAATCCAACAAAATCAAAAGGCAAGATCTAGATGCAACATAACCATGGAACATTACTTATGAACCTTCTAGCAACAATAGACTCAACAAAGGAGTAGACACCAAAAGATTCACATAGAAACTTGGGACACACACAAGAAGCCCACTAGCAACTAAAAAGAACAAAGAAAGAAATAGTGAGACACCGGACCCATCAATGCATACACACCCAAGTCAAAATAAACCTCAACTTACCAGTAGCAACATTGGATGCCTTATCTACCCCTTGCCACCTTTGAAGAGAATATAATTGATTACGTTTTAGAGCATCCCCTTGATCAACATCACCACCTTTACCCTTGTTTTGAGCATATGGGCAATCCAAAATTTTATGGCCCAGTTCACTACACCCAAAGCATGCACGTGTTCCTCCAACATGTACCACCATGTTTCCTCCCATATTTTAGGCATCTAGGATGAGGCACCTAGTCATCTCCTTGGGGCCTTGGGTTTGACATCCCATCCTTAGCAACCCTCTTACTTGGGGCATCATCGTACTCTAGACCTTGGGAGCCACTGTCAAATCAAGCCCTCTTGGCCTCATTACCCCTTCTTTTCCTTAACTTCTCCTCCTCTATTTTTTCGGAATAAGTCATCAAGCGGGACAAATCCATGTCACTAATCAATATGGCAGACTAGCATTCTTCACTCACTAAATCAGAAACACCTATCACAAACTTGTTCATCTAGCCCTTGGGTCGGCAACCAAGTGAGGAACATATTTAGAGAGTTGGTTGAATTTGATGGCATACTCCCTCGCACTCATTGACCCTTATTTCATTTTCATGAAATCCACAATCTTGGCCTCCCTGAGCTCAAAAGGGAAGAAATGATTGAGTAGAACCATCATAAGCTCCTCCCATAGAACCACATTATTGTTTCCCTTCCCCTCCTTCCATTGAGTAAATCATATTTGTGCTGCCCCCTTGAGTTGGTATGCCGCCAATTCTGCCTTATCTTTCGACCTGACACCCATGATGGCCAATACCTTATAATTCTCATTAATAAACTCTTGTGGGTCCTCATCCAGCTTTGACCCATAACACTCTGGTGGGTTCATCCACATAAAGTCTCTCACCCTAGATCCTAGGGTAGGAGCATGAGGGGCTTGGGCCCCTTGATTAACTTAATGGACCATAGCTTGATCTAGCAAAGTCAGAGCATCCCGGAGCTCACCATAAGCTGGTTGTTCCTCGGGAGTGCGGGCTCTTTTTCCTCCTATGTTAGGCATGATCTAGCATGACTAAGAACAATTGTTGGGGGGAAAACCTTACTTCAACTCTATAGCATGACTTAGAACTTGAAGAAGGGAAATATTTCCTAAAACATCTCATAGCCTCCTACTCATAGTCGTGGTGCACAATACAACCATGAATAAGACTCCAATCGATATAGTGTGTTGGATTTGAGGATCTAACAACCTAGTTCTTTGATACCTATTTGTCATGACCCGGACCTAGGGCCTAGCCGTGACCGATAAATGAGGAACCCGAAAGAACCTCAAACAAGCCTCTTTGTATATCATTACACATTCTTTGTCGCGAAAGCAATTAAAATCAATGATAAGAGATAATAAATAAAAGGGGAAAATGGAACTAAGGGACCTCTTTGATACCATAAACATCAAGGAATGAGAGAGTCAAGTCTCATAGCACAAATACATAACTTGTCCAACAACACCTCTATTACATAGATAAGAGCAGGGGTCAAAAGCAACCGGGCTCACCCCCATAGTCATAAGTATACATTAAAGTAAAGAGAGTCCTAATACATAGCATGAGATAAAAGTCATTTTCCCTGGATTTGAGGACTCACCAACTAGCTTTGAATGGAAGTACCAGCCACGAGGAGGAGGATGTCAATCGATGCTCTAGTCCCTACATGGTGACATCATGTTGGCATAGAGTATACGTTAGTACGTTTAAATGAACTAAGTATATAGGATGCAATGCTAGCAAGGGATAGGCAACATAATCAAAATGGATAACTATAGGCAAATGATACGTATAACATCAATATGACATGCATGATCAATGCTTAAGGTAAAACATGCTTGTAAATCATGATCAAAGAATGTAAATTCAATATGGAATACATATTTAGAATCCCCTTTATTTTACCAACTTTCATATAATAGGCCAAATGGCCCCCACTCGCCTTACGGTATAACCTTTTTGGAAGAGTGTTACCAATAGCCCTACCTTATGACATAGACTTTTGATAGGTAGTATAAGATGTCCCCTACTTTATGATATAATCTTTTGGGTAAGAGTCATGATTCATTCTACTTTACGACATGGACTTCTCGATAGAATGTCCACACATTATGATATGATCTTTTTGATGGAAATAATTAGTTTTTCTACCTTACGACATGACCTTTTTGGTAGGATGTCCGTACCTTACAATATAATCTTTTTGTTAGGAACCATTAGTCTTTCTACCTTACGGCATGGCCTCTTCGATAGGGTGTACATACCTTAAGATATGATCTTTTCGGTAGGAATCATAGAACTAGCTATCAAACCATTACATTTCAAGCATCAAGGGAGGGCCTTCTCCATTTTCTCAAGAGCACAACAAACATGGGAACCCAAAAATCTACTTGCAACAGCATAAGTACTTTTTCTTGAAAACAACTCATATAGACATCCTATCATCATCATAAAGTCATTCAACTCATATGCCATGCTTTAGACTTTCAACAACTCAAGAATCCATAATCAGATATTTTATCAAACACTTGGAGGGTGTGTAGTGCTAGTGTAAAGCCATGCTATTCAAGAGTATTATCACGCTAGAAAGTTCAATATGAAATCATTGATAGATACTTGGTAACACCCTCAAGAAATATACATCAAAATCCTTCATCAAATTCCACATTAAATCTTAGGTTCATAGTTCAAAACATGCTAAAACAATCTCAATTTTATGAATCTCTAGTATAGTGTGCAGTGAAATTCATAATAAGTAAGACCCATGAGTAAATCAACTTTAAATCATGCAATTTTATGTAAAAAAAGCTTGGGCATCATTGGTGGAAGAAATCCATAAAAGAAACCCACATACCTTAGCTTTGGAGAATTTCTTGAAGGAGATTTGAATGGAGACTTGAAGCTTAGATGAATTCCTTAAGATCCGAAAGAGATTTGGAACCCTTGATTTTGAGAGAAATATGAGTCTAAGTGTTTGAGTGAGTATTGGGGAATGTATTGAATAATATGAAGGTGACATATGGCTAAGTATAGGTATTTTCATATATGAGAGGACTTAGGCACAAGGCCCAAAAGCCTTGGACCAAACTAATAAAACTGGGCACAATAATACACTATAGCACATTGCACCAGTAACATGCACAACATTTTGGAAATTGACACTTTAAAATTTTGGATTTGGCTATGGATACTCTAAAATCAGTATTAGACCTATTTCCCACTCAATTCCCCCCCCCCCCAAATAAGAATATGAAGTCAAATTTCTGAAATAATGCATGAAGTTTGATATATATGAAAATTACGATTCTGGAATTTCTGAGACACATTTTCGTGCATTTTGGGGTCGTTTTAGGTTCACATGCTCTTCTTCAATCAATATGTCATCTATGAAGACCACCACAAACATGTCAAGCTAGTGTTTAAAGATCCTATTCATGAGATCCATAATGAAACGCCCCAAAAATGTGCTTCGAAAATGCCCATAATTATCATTTCCATATATTTCAAAATTTGTGCGTGATATCAAAAATCCAACTTCATATTCTCGATCGGGGGAAACATTTAGTGGGAGATGGGTATAACCCAGATTTTATAGGAACCGTAGAGAAAAATAT